>LPNX011121222.1:120168-254308 GCA_001517045.1 Pseudotsuga menziesii | reverse complement strand
TGCACCAGTGCTTCATATTCAGCTGTATTGTTAGTACATTCAAACTCTAATCTACATGACAGGAAATGTTTATTCTTTTGTGGATCAATAAGGACACAGCCAGCCCTTGACCCTTCTAATGTCTTTGAACCATAAAAAAATAAAGTCCAAAAATCACTAACTACTGAAGGTAAATCTATTCCTACTGCTAAGTCTACTATTTTACAATCAACCTCATCAGCCTGAGAAAATCGAAGGAGATCAGGCTGGGTGTCAGATGTGTCGCTGGCCTCTTCTACTTGATAGTTCCCTGGTTCCAATTCGAGAAAATATTTGCCCAACACAGAATCGACTGATACATTCTTCGCATTCAGTTGAGTAACATTGTACTTCATGTGAGGCTCTCTTAAAATTTTAATCTGATTTGGACTCCCCTTGTATGGCAACCATAGATGTGACCAATCTAAGCCGAAATATCCATTTAATTTAGCTGACCAATCTCTGCTCAGGACCAGACTGTAAGCGTCTGGTATGTCAGCCACCACGATATTAATGACTTGGCATACTTTGTCATTGGATGCCAGACGGATTAGGATGTCTTCCATCTGACCAATTACCTTAACGTCTGTCCTATCCAATTGAACCACCCTCCACGTGGTTGGCTTAGGCTGTCCATTTATCTTCTTACATACTGATATGGGCATGACATTAATGGACGCCCCCGAATCTACCAGACAATTGTGCACGTTATGATTAAAAATTTCAAATGTTAGGAGGAAAGGTAGATGCTTAACTTTAGACTCACCTCCCACGCTGGTTTCTCCAATTTCTTCTTCATCCTGGGGTTGATTGTCAGCGGGCAGCTTGTCATCTGATGCTTCGAGCGCTTTCAACAATCTCTCTTTTTGATGCGGCACTTTACACATCTCGAATAATGGGACATTCGGTTTTACCCTTTTTAAATCCTCCACAACGTCATAATTCATCGGTCGTCCGGTGGGATGGGGTTTATCAGCATTTTCTTCATTTGGCTTGGCTGTTGTATCGCCCTGTCTAGGATTTTGGCTGGTAATTGTGAATTATGGAATCTTATCAGCCAGAGCTTTGCTTTGAAACTTCTTCTTGACATTTCTCTGCAGCCTTCTGATCTTTGGAAGAATGATACTGTCGTCCCCAACCGTTCCTTTTCTCCTTGTGATCACGTTGGTTTCCATAACGCCCTTATATTCCTGAGCGTTTCCTTCTTCAGCATCAAATAATGAGACCGAATTCCATGGCGCCAAGGTTTCTTCTTCCTGCTCTTTATTAGACGTAGTGGCGGAATTCTCTTTTCTTTCTTCATCATCTTCTTCTGTTAATTTCGAATCCAACAGTTGATTCATCACCAGCGTCATAGAGTTTATCCATTGCGGACAACTCTTTTCAGAGTGTGGTTGTTGGTGGAAAGTACAGAAATTATCCATGCCGACCTCTGTTAGATTCATGGATGCAGCGTTATGAGGAGGAGGATGAGAATGCTCTTTGTCCTCTCGTTTCTTATAATATGGCTTATAAAACTTCTGCGCCTCCTTTTCTTTCTCCATATCTATGATCTTATTGGAGAGCTTCTGCATCATCTTGGCCATATTTTCCAGGTCTGGCGACTTTTCTTCCTTTGGCTTAGTGAACAATAAGGTTTTTCTTCCCGCCCCTTTCTCTCCTGATTGTTCTGGATAGTCTTCAATACTCTCTCTTTCCGCTTCCACCACTTCTGCCTCTTCATAGGTATCTGTCAAAGTAGGCTTGGCCCTACCTTTCGCAAACATGGCCAAGTCAGGACCCAAAGCTGAAGTATAGTACTCAATCAGTACTTTATCTGAAGGCTTATCTGTTTCAGAGAAGTTCTTAAGATATGCTGCAAACCTTTGTGTAAAACTATGCACTTTTTCCTTCTTTTCTTTCTTCAATGCACATAGTCCTTTCATAAGGGCAACATGAGTCTTTTGGGTCGCATACTTACTTCTAAAAATCCTCTCAAAGGTGTTCCAGTCTGGAATCGAGTTAGCAGGCAACCCAAAATACCATGAAGCTGCAGCTCCTTTAAGTGTATGCGGGAAAAGTCGACATACTACATCGTCATGCTCCCCAGCCTTTAAACCCTCTATTGCCAAGTAGAAACTCTGTAGATGATCATCCACTAGGATCTTCTCATTGAGGTCAAATTTAGGCAGCAATTTTTCGAAGGATTGGGGTAAGTCATGTAATGGAGGTGTTAGATTTAGAGGTGACCTGGCTCTCCATGCAGGTGGTGGATTTGGTGGGTTGGGGGGTTGGTTTGCATTTACGCCAGCCATGAGTCGGGGTGGAGGGTGAGGGGGTGAACCAACAGGAGTTTGAGCAGGAGAATTGTAAGGGGTACCTGGGCCTTCTTGGTTCAAAGGTAATTCAACCTCCTGCAGAGCAGTCTCTACAAGTTCTTCCCAGTCTCCAACCAACAATGAATCTTCTGCTATAGGACGGTCTTTCTTCTTGTATTCTCTTCTAGGTAAGTCAGGGATAATTGGCAACCCTCCAAGCTTCTTTACGTATGCCCGGGTGTGTCTTCTTAGGTCGTTAACCACTTCGTTACCAACAGCATATAGATGTTCTCTGTTTTCTTCCAAGATTGGATTATGGAACCTACTTCTTTCCGAACTGTCACCTGTGGAAAATTCTCGAGAAAACGGGTTTCCTCAGCCAGCCATGCACTGGCGGCCCTCCTTCTAGCGCCAAAACTGTTGAGGCCTGGAAATTCGCAGGCTGCAACAGTAAGGGATTCTCCCCAATCAATGTTCCCAACTAGCCCGTTGACTGTTTGGTGTAGGGAATCCGTCCGGTTTGCGGTCCGGCTACCGTAGGTCAAACAACAAACAAAGGGTTTACCGGTTGCGGCCCGGTCCACCAAGTTTTTTGTATTTTGACTTAAACAATGAAATGCAGGTGCCTAACTAACAATGCAGGGTGATAAAAATGCAGGGAGCAATCACAATGTGATGCGCAGGTTCTTACCTCTCGTCTTAGGGCTCGCAAACATTCAAATCACATACGACAATAAGATAAACTATTTATCTAAACTATCCCTAGGGAGCAGAATTAGCATTTATCGGTGAGTAATACATTTTGTACGTGCATAATGAAGAATTACAGATAGCTGATATTCCATTCAAGACACATGAACAATTACAGATATTTAAACAATTAGATAGCTAATCGTTTTATGAAGAACACTTATTACTCACAGTGGAAGAAATCCTGAAGATACTAAAGAACATTTAACAAGAACATAGGTTCAGGAAATTAAACACTCTCATAGTAAATGAAACATGGATGAAAACGAAATAGTTCCTCTTCAACATTATTCATCGAGTTCCATTGATACATTCCACATTTCACTCTCTCCAGCAGGCAAACTTGCAGTTTTCCTTTGCAAAACGAAATAGTTCCTCTTGCAAGTAAACATTACAAAAATTTTCCAGGGAAAAAGCCCTTTTATTAGTGCTAACTCTACCATATTTAAACTATACAGCAGGCCCCCCCTCGGACTGCCCCAACGTCTGGCGTTTTTTTCTTCCTTGGACGCTTTAGATTCCTCTTCAGACCACTGTGTCTTCCCGTTTCCCTTCTGATAGTAATGGATGGACCTTTCTAGTCTGCATTTTTGTCTTCATTCTCTTGTCCTTCTCTTCTACGACCTTGCTAGTTTCGGCCTTGCCTCTACTAGACGGTCTGTCTTCCTCCATGCCACGGTAGTTTGACCGCTCTCCTGAACCAACCTGCAATCAATCGACAAGCATCATTTATTGGAAAGGCGTTACAAAACCAAGCATCAGATTTTAATAATCGAACAACTATTCCACAAGAAAACGGCCTGGTGCGCCTCTTGTTGCGAGTAGAAAATCGATCGAGCCTTTGGCGGGAAACTCATAAATCGGTAGTCAGAAGGATTTCCGCTTTGGCAGGGAAAAGAACTCCTTCAGCCGCAATGGCGGAAGGGACAAGGCTAGACCCGCGCTGGACAAGTGAGCGGGAAAATTCGAATCGGACGTCGGCCATCTTTCAACATCGGAAGCGGAAAAACTTTATCACCCGCGGTGGCGGCAGGGAGAAAAGATTAAAACATGTGAGCGGGCAAACTTCGCGTCGGACGTCGGGAGAGTTTGGACATCAGCAGAGAGAAGGATTTCCCGGCCGTAACGGCGGAAGAATAAAGGCTCCGGACAAGCGATTTTACGACTGACGCGAATCGGACATTGGAGAGATTCAGACTTCGGACGCTAAACCGATCTGAGAGCCGCAACGACGACGGAACGAAAACTTCACAGCTTTCGATCTAACATAAAAAAAAATGCGCCCGTTCACAGAAAAACTAAGTGTTTAAACGGATTTAAGGATCAGCTATGGCTAAAGTCGTTCTTTCTTCGAAAGGCGGCCCTGAAAAGCAAAGATTTTACTTTCCTTCGATCAGTAAACCAGACATCCACGACTCAACCCGGCATTGAAACATGGCATAAATAAACCAGCTGACATCCAACTTCAAAGTAAAACGAAAAGGAAACACGCATAAGAGGCTCGAGAGTTCAACGATCAAACCATGCAAAATGGTGAGGAGGGGCCCAGAATTTAATAAATTTGGGGAGGACAGTTGCGGCAGCAACAGGTTCATTAGACAGTGACGAAGGTGACATAGCGATATTAAGAGCGTCCGAGGGAAGGGATGAACAAACCGGAGGTTCCAGGGAGCTACCAAATAACCTTCCCACTGAACCAACAATATTGTTCCCCAAGATAATTGGATCCACCTCTCGCCTACTACCAGGCAAACCCGGATTGACCCGGGGAGAAATAATAGCCGAAGGAAAACTGACAACAGATAGAGATGCAGGACCAACCCCCAAATCATCTATAAGTGACAGAGAACCAAGAATCTCTATGTTAGGATTATTAATCCTCCCTTGTCCAGTTTGGTCATGTCTAAATCAAGAGTCATGTCTAAATCGGGAATCCATCCAGTCTATTTTTAGTCACTAGCACCATTGGGTCCACTTGGCCTAATTGGGCACATGTTCCAGTAACTAAAGTGTGGGGAACACTAATTGAGGCCTAAAACCACTGATTGCACTTGCATGCATAAGTTTAGGAGCCTCCTAGATCAATTCCTACAATTTAGGAGCCACTGGGAGTGCTAATACCAACCCTCATCAGTTGAGTTCAATTAGTTACTAGTCTAGCTGAGTTAGGAGTCAGTTACATTAAGTTCTAGTCCTCTACATTTAGTTAGCGCTAGGTTTGCATGGATGCATGCAGGAGAGGCGCATTTCTCACCTACTACAGTTAATTGGCCTCATTCAACATTGAAGTAGACACTTGAGTTGTGTTTTAGAACTCCGTTGAACTCTGGTAATGGTTTAGACAAGGTCAGTTTAACTATTGAGTGCCCCGACAGTGATTTAGACAAGGTTTTAGTTACCTACAGTCAAGTAGAGTCTAATCAATTCGAATTTCCTCATGTGGATTTGAATTGCATGTGGCTATTTAAGCCATTGTACTTCATTGTAATTATTATCTAATTACTCTTTGATTAATGAAAAGCATTGACAGTTGCAATCCATTTTTGCACTGTTTCATTCTTCAATAACTGAGTAAATTGTGTGATCTATCTTGTGAATTGTGTGTTTGTCCATAGATCTATGTGCTCAATTTAATATGGTATCAGAGCCTCGACGGACAAGGCACTTCTCCTCCTTAGATCTCCTATTGGATCATTTTTAGCAAAATTGCTCCTTCTAGCTCTGCACCAGAAGCAGAAGGTTTACCACTTAATACCACAAGTTAAGGAATTGTTGATTAAGCTTGCTTGATCAATTATGTTGGGTGTGATGAAAACCTGAAATGTGCAGGCCGTCGACCTTATGGTGCCCCTTTTGTGTTTTTGCAGGTACAACTTCGAAATGGATTCATCAGTTCCTCTTCTCACCCTATTCACAAACTATTCATAATGGAAGAAGAAGATGATTGCATCTCTAATGAGACAAGGTCTCTATGGGGTGTCTATTGGACTCGGTGAAGAGTGTTTTAGTGAGAATGACTGGCTGAATGAATGTGATGCAACTTTTGGAACAATAGCACTGGGTCTTTCTCCTATCTTGCGCTACCTCAGTAGATCTATTGAAGACCCAAAACAACTCTGGACAAGATTGGACAAAACCTTTGGAATGATTGACGAGGATCATAATAGAAATTTGGAGAGAAAATCTAGCACCATAAGCATTCTTGATCCAAAATTCTCGGCCTCCACTATCTCTGATGAAGTTGTTCAAGATGAAGAAGAAATAGAATCTTCTACATAGTCAATTCGAATTGAAGACTGTCTCCTTGCAGTGACTCCTTCTCCTGATGCTCTGGAAGCTTATGAGATCTCTGATATCTCATCTCCTCATATGGCTGAAACAGAAGAAGACATTCGAATCTCTGTTATTGAAGAAAAATACTGCTGCACTTCCATGCAAACATTCACCGGTGATTTTCCTTTGAATTCTGTGCAAAATTTGCCAATCATTGCTTCCAAAAGTGAAGAGGAATTTGATTTTTCTCTCTCTAATGTTGCTGCTGGTGTGCAAATATGTAATACCTTGGATATTTTGGAAGAAATATTAGATTACTAGAGTGATCCATTTGCTCCCCTTGATCTAGATCTTCCAGCAATTTCCTGCAGAATTGCATGCACCGAAATTCAGAATTTTGAAGAAGAAGAAAGCTGTGTATCCATCATCTTGGTTGACCATTTCTTTGGATATGATTTGAACCTTATTGGATCTGATATGATCTTATTTGGATTTGATCTGATATTTCTTGGTTTAATATTTCAAATTCATAATCTTTTAGTACTGCTTGTAGTTGTTCTCATCGACGGTGTGAAGAAACAAGTACCACAAGTCTCCTACAAAACTGTTGTTGGGGATTTGATTTGATTTCACAGTTTTGGATCTGTTGTGAACCTATTTAGATTTGATTTACTTTCTGATCTGATATTATTTGGTTCAGATTTTAAAATCCAAGAGCTTTCAGTCATGCTTGTAGCCGCTCTCACCAATTCCGGTGTGAAAAATCAAGTACCTCAATTTCTCTTCAAAACTGCTGCTGGGGATTTGGTGTTAGCTTTCTCTTATGAGGTTGCTGATATTTTATTTTGTGAATCATTATATATTTTTGAAGCTATATCAGGCTATGGAGCTCAAGCATTCGCTCTCCACAGTCCCAGTGTTTCTCTACCATTGATCACATGCTCATCTCCTCACAGAAGTAGTAAAGAGGAAGACATTCTGCATCCACCTGAACACTTGCTCCTAACACTTGGGGATGATTTTACCACTCATGGTTTGCTGTTCAAGGCTGCAACATATCAGTTTTTTGAGTGTTCCTCACATGTTCTGAATCCTGAAGAACCTTTTCTCACTTATCAGTTGATTTCAGTTGCTCTACATGGGTGTAGTCTTCATCCGACAACTGTGTATATATCTGATTTAGTTGAGCATATCATTCTTCTTCCAAAGAAGAAGATTCCTCTAGACATAATGATGGAGAGGTTCACATCCCAGGACCCAGGATACCTGTGCACAGAAGAACCAGATTGATCCTGATTCTACATGCTTAATTAGAGGGGGGGATTTTTTTCCCATGCGGTTTTTTCCCCAACTCCTTGTATTGTGCAGTTACTTTACTTTACTTCATGTAATGGGAGACCTATGGTCTTAGTTACCAGGGCCCACAGATTGTCCAAGTTAGCATTCAGGAGGGGTGTTAGGATTATTAATCCTCCCTTGTCCAATTTGGTCATATGTCTAAATCAGGAGTCATGTCTAAATTGGGAGTCCATCCAGTCTATTTTTAGTCACTAGCACCATTGGGTCCACTTGGCCTAATTGGGGCACATGTTCCAGTTACTAAAGTGTGGGGAACACTAATTGAGGCCTACTGCCACTGGTTGCACTTGCATGCATCAGTTTAGGAGCCTCCTATATCAATTCCTATAATTTAGGAGACACTGGGAGTGTCGATACCAACCTTCATCAGTTGAGTTCAGTTAGTGACTAGTCAAGCTAAGTTAGGAGTCAGTTACATTAAGTTCTAGTCGTCTACATTCAGTTAGCGCTAGGTTTGCATGGATGCATGCATGAGAGGCACATTTCTCACCTACTGCAGTCAATTGGCCTCAGTCAACACTGAAGTAGACACTTGAGTTATGTTTTAGAACTCCGTTGAACTCCAGTAATGGTTTAGACAAGGTCAGTTAACTATTGAGTCCTCCGACAGTGATTTAGACAAGGTCTTAGTTACCTACAGTCAAGTAGAGTCTAATCAATTCGAATTTCCTCATGTGGATTCGAATTGCATGTGGCTATTTAAGCCGTTGTACTTCATTGTAATTATTATCTAATTACTCTATGATTAATGAAAAGCTTTCACACTTGCAATCCAGTTTTGCACTGTTTCATTCTTCAATAATTGAGTAAATTGTGTGATCTATCTTGTGAATTGTGTGTTTGTCCACAGATCTATGTGCTCAATTTAATACTCTACAGGATCTAGAAATTTTAAAAGGAGGGGTACATGAGTGTTAAACTTACCAACAAACTCCAGCGCTGAGGGTTTGTCGAGAGGCTGAGGTAACAAAAGATCCTTTGCAGGTAGGTCCAGAGAGCCTTCGGTCGATCCCACAGCCCCATCCATAGCAGATAGAGAAGGACATACAAACTTTGAGTGGCCAGTCTACCGACAATGATGACAATGAAAAGCAATTTTCCAGTAATCCAGCTTCTGTATAAACGATCCCTCATCCCATATAACTTCAAGCTCAGCAGGGAGACCCCTCGACATATCAATATCAACCAGCATGCGCGACATAGAACAGTCGAACCCCAATAGATGTTCTTCCTCCGTCAAGATAAGGTGCCTATGGAGTTTGTCGCCGCCATAGAACCCTGAATATTCCAATATTGGATAGGAAAGTCCGACAACATCACCCACAAGTGTCAATGAGTTACCCGCTCCTTGCTAGGGTCGAACCCTACATGCCATCGTTCCAGAACCAGAGACCCCAAACCAAGAATCCAATACTGCGACTAGATAAGGATTCTATCTTCAACAGTAAGAAATTGAAAGAGGGCCGAACCATTTAACAACATGACCACCTTCAGAAGAGACTTCCACACCTCTTTGACCCAATCCAAGATCTCTGCCCTGGATAGTTTAACATACTCAAACCTCCTGATTAAGGCTCGTTGAGAGAGAGATGAAACCATATATATGGTTATGTCGCGGCCCAACACACATACATGACGCCCTACCTTGACTTTCTCGAAGGTAAGTTTGGCTGGCAGAAGAGAACCCTCCTTAGCCACATGATGGCCATGCACGCCACGGGCACCCGACGTCGGGCGCAAAGGACGCTGACCAGCCGACATCAGACACCGAAACCCATCATGAGGAGGATTTGACGAAGCTTCTCCTGGCATAGGTGTAGAAGCCGCTGAAGTCAACTTGGAACATTGCACTCGCACTCGCGAGTTTGCTCGATAGCCAAAGGACGACACTGGAGGAAGTGACATCCCCGATAAACAAAATAAGCCGAAAGTAGGGATAAAAAAAACACCAAACCCTGACAACTAAACATTGGCAGTCCAAAACCCTAGACATGCATTGACCGACCTGAAACAAGAATAAAATAAGCTTCCCACTTTTTTCACTGGGTTGGTATTGGGTCTGTGTGAAAGCACAGACTTGACTCCTGGAAAGATAGACCACTCATAACCCCCGCAGGAAGAAGCAAAGTAGGGTTAAGACCCAGGAAAAAAGCGGGTCAGACAACAAACAAACCAGATACAAAGTAGGGATCCAAAACACCAGAAAGGAAGCAGAGCGCGAATAACTGCACCCTAGATGCCGTCACCACAAACCCAGAAGCCAAGGGAAAGCGACCCAGAAGGAACAAAGATAGAATGCCAAGACCAACCATAGACGATGAAAACAAGCCACAGCGTCCCCAACGAGAAACTAAAAGGTGGCAGAAAAATACAGACCGAAAACCAAATATCAAAATGGATCCCCTGGACAAAGACCCCGAGAACAAGGAAGACCGTCTTGAAAAAACGAGAACGCAGACCACAGATACCCCAACAAGGAAACAAAAAGGCGACGAGATAAACAGACCACCACCCAGAAACCGCAAGGCACCCACCAGGCATGGTTCCAAAAAAAGACCACAACCCAGAAACTGCAAAGCTCCCACCGAATACCAAATCTTATGTATTAATGTTCAAGTAACCAACATATTTTCATTGCACTATGCAACACATCCAAATACATAAATAGCGTAAAACTTGAACTAGTATACATGTGTCTAAATTTCATTTTAATTTAAATGTTCGAAAGGAATCACATAACCATCATCATCATGAGAGTAAAATCATATGTTGTCAGCACATAAATAGGTTCACTGTACACATATTTAATGTCTATATTTGTCTAATTGTGTCCAAATAGATAATGAGTGAATTAAATACAAAGATGAGTAAAATCATAGTTTTGATTGAGTTCTGATTGACTAAAGCCAAAATATGAAGCATTACATACACCTATCCCTCAAGAAACTTTGCCTTGAAGTTATATTCAAGTAAATAGTGCAGGGTGTTCTCAACACATGGTCTCTATGTTCTCTTAGGCAACGGATCTCAAGTTGTAATTATCCCACTTAACCTTAACTTAATTAATAAAGTGTCTAGACCATCTATCTCATATATGTATTGGCTTAGTTTGACATGAAATCTCATTGACCAGTTGTAAATTGATCTCATAATATCATGGAATCTGCCCAATACATATCAATACATATCGGTGTGAAATTTAAAATAGGATTTATTACACACCTTACATAGATCTAATGGCAATACAAATTGATAATTAACTAGTTTGATCCTCTCGAGGATATCAAATGGTCTAATTAAACAAGGAACACATTTAATGTCCTTGCCCAATTTTATTGCACTATTTACTATTGTAACACGTGGAAAGATTTGTCCATGCTTGACATTTGTTTTAGTTATATGGGCATCAACATAACTCTTTTGTTGATCCCAAGCTTCATTGAGCGTCCTTATAACTTGAACCATAGACAATTTCATACATTACAATCATTGTCATTAAAAGTTATAGACCACTCCATTTTTTTGTCTCACAATTCTTGTGTGTTTGGGACTTACTTGAAGGCATTCAAACTTGCATTCAACCATGAAGCTCAACTTACCATATTCTTATAGGTACTTCTTAAAATCATATGATTTCTCTAGCAAGCCTCTCTCTTTGTCAATTTATTTATAGGTTGTCCTCATGGTGAAGTACATACCCCTTGCTAACTTATTTGTTGCAAGCATATGTGATTTATTCTACTTCTAGCTCCAAGGTGATCTCACTAGAAACTTCAAGGGTATAACATCCTATCAGACTCATAAATACCATTAAGCTTTAAGTTACACTTGCTTAAGAAGTGCTCTAATTCAGTTTTTCAAATAGATCCAACAACACACTATCTTCATAGAGAGATGCATTGTTACATACATTCTCTCCATCCACTCAAATTATTTCTCACATCTCATTACCCAAGTAATGATCCTCCCATAACCTTATTGTAATAGATCCAACATTCTATCTTTTAAAATCAAGTGTCATTTTACTTAAATAAACCCTAAGAAAATCAAATATATATTCTAAATAAATATGATAAATTAAACATATCCATCTTTAAATATATTTCTTCATAAAGAACAAAGCAATATGAGTCTTTCTAACCCATCTTTCAAACCCTCCTTTTAAAAAAAATTCATATAATATTTTGACATCACTTTCCAAACCTCTTAAAAATCTTCTAACTTCACTACTCATCTAAAATTACAGTTCTTCATTATAGTTTCACATCCACTCATGGCATTCTATTAATTAAAAGAGAACGCATTGTACAAAGACATAAAAACCTTACAAAAATAAACTGAAGGTTATTGTGTGCACATGCATAGCTACATCACTTATAAACTCAAGGTTATTATGTGCACATGCACAGCTACATCACTGCTCATAAGAAAGCATATAGTTCCTCGTTATATTTTCACATCCCACATACTCATGGCATTCTATTAATTAAAAGAAAGCATATTTTCACATCCCACATACTCATGGCATATTTTTTTTTTTTCAAGCGAAAAAAACCTGTCCTTGATATTCAATGGAATCAAAGGGTATTAATACAAACAGCCGCTTCAGCATAGCATTACATAGCTACTCATCCGGAGTTCCCAAACAGGGGGAAAGGCACATAATACCAAAAAATAAACCATCAAAAAACTGTCTCATCATGTGATGTGGACTGTCCAAAAATTCACATCTACCGAGAGCCAATCAGACTCTGATCAGCGTTCAAAAGAGATGCACTATAATTGCAAATAAGACATCTACATGGAAGGGAAAAAATGCCCTTCAGATACACAAAGTCTTCAAGTCCCACAGAAAAAGATGCTCTCTACAACAAGCTCAAAAGAGCTGGAAAAATTCCTTAGTAACCAGGTGATTCTCTATATATTCCATCAAACAGCCTTTCCCTTGGGGAAAGGAGAGCGCCTTTTTTGAAAGTCGGTCAGCTGTCTCGTTGTGCTCTCGGTAGATGTGAGAGAACGACAGGTCCTGGGAGCTAGTGGCTAGCTTTTTAGTTTCCCGACACCAATGAGATAGGGCAAGTGGGGAGAGAGCAGTCGATCCCTTAGCCCACTTGATGATTAACTGAGAATCACCGTATACCTGGGCTAAGGGGATCCCCATCATATGGGATATTTGTAGGAGAGCCCAGAGACTGAGCAGCTCCGCTTTGGTATTTGTGCCATATCCTACCCCCACAGCGAACTCCAAGAAGTGAGCGTTGTTAAGAAAAAAAACACAGACCTGCACCAGCTGTCATATCATTGGAGGCTCCATCTATAAAACCACAAGGATAATATTTGACAGGTGGATTTCCAATAATTCTGCAGCGACCTTTTTTAGCAACAGTCCCAATAAAACGATCCTGAACAGTTGACAAAATTTGCTGGATGATGCCATGAATATTCCTTCTTTTCTTTTCAAAAATCACCAAATTGCGAGCTTTCCAAACAGTCCACATCATGTTATAGGGGAGCAAATAGAGTGGAGAGCTCTTGGAAAACTTGCCAGCCCAGTCTTTAATAAGATCAACTGTAGAAGTGCCTGTAAAACAATCTGGAACATTGAAGAATTCACAAATAAACTCTCCCACTGTTTTCCAAACTGAACAGTAAGAGAAGAGATGATCAACAGTTTCCTCCTCTGACCAACAGAGAGAGAAAATACCAGGACCCGAGAACCCCCTCCGCTGCAAATTATCCCATGTAAGGATACTATTATGAAGTAAAAGCCAGATGAAACATGAGATCTTGCCAGGCAGAGCCTTATGCCAAATAGGAATACAATCAATCACAGAGATCGGGCGAGAAGAGGACTTAAAGATGCAATCGTAGGCATCTTTAGCAGTAATAGAATCCATGCTATAATTATAATTCCAGACCAGTTTATCAGTGCTGTTATTTAAATGAATACCTGCTCCCAAGAGACCAAATATAAAGTCATTCCAAATCAACTCGAAGGAGCCACCCAAATCAAGATCATAAGCAGAATAACAGTATTGTTGAGCATTTGACATGAGGTTGCGGGCCTGTGCCAGCGTGGATATATTTAGATCTTCTAAGTATGTTCTCAGATCTTCCGGGAGAGTGAAAGAGACAGCCGATCCCACAATCGGATCAATCCCCAGAACAATGCTTTCGCCATTGCCCACCTGCCATGCCAAGTGCTTACCCATCCAGGGGATCACCTGAAGAAAACCCCTCCAAAAAAGTGAGGTGTTGCGAGAACTGAATGATTTCTGCCTCAGCCATTCGATGACTGTCAATCCTTTTAAATATTTTGCTTGAAGAACCTGGAACCATAACCCTTTAGAATGAATAGCTCTCCAAAATACATTAAGGCGCAAAGCTTGATTAAACCAGGTGAGATTTTTTAATTCCCCAGCCCCCATTCGATGAATAGCTCTCCAAAATACTCATGGCATTCTATTAATTAAAAGAGAGCGCGTTGTACAAAGACATAAAAGCCTTATAAAAATAAACTCAAGGTTACTGTGCAATAAACTCAAGGTTATCGTGTGTACATGCACAGCTACATCACTGCTCATAAAAGAGCAGAGCACATACAGTTCCTCATTATATTTTCATCACAAAAGAGCACATACAGTTCCTCATTATATTTTCACATCCTACATACTCATGGCATTCTATTAAATTTAAAAAAAAAATACATTGTACAAAGACATAAAAGCCTTATAAAAATAAACTCAAGGTTATTGTGTGCACATGCATAGCTACGTCACTGCTCATAAAAGAGCACATACAGTTCCTCCTTATATTTTCACATTCCAGATGTTCATGGCATTCTATTTAATTAAAAAGATACATAAAGCCTTATTTTCCTTAAAAAATAAACTCAAGAATACATAAAAGCCTTATAAAAATAAACTCAAGGTTATTGTGTGCACATGCACAGCTACATTACTGCTCATAAGAGAGCATATACAGTTTTTCATTATATTTTCACACCTCACATACTCATAGCATTCTATTAATTAAAAGAGGTCACATTGTATAAAGACATAAAAGCCTTATAAAAATAAACTCAAGGTTATTGTGTACACATGCACAGCTACATCACTGCTCATAAAAGGGCATAAAAAAAACTAGAGAATATAGTGCTTTAAATACTATTCCATAAACTGTTATGAAGGTATAAAACAACTACAGAATATAGTGTTTTAAATACTATTCCATAAACTGTTATGAAGGCATAAAAATACTAGTGCTTTAAATACTATTCCATAAACTGTTATGAGGGCAAAAAAATCTACATAATACAGTGCTTGGAATACTATTCCATAAACTGTTATGAGGGCATAAAAAAACTACAGAATATAGTGCTTTAAATACTATTCCATAAACTGCTCCACGAGAAGGGAAGAAGATAAAAAAAAAACACTCCAACAGCACGAGAGAAAAGTCCTTCAACAAAGCTCCTAAAGAGCACGAGGGCATAAAAATACTACAGAATATAGTGCTTTAAATATGGAGTAAGCTAGCTATGGAGCAATCCTCCCTCGTCGGAAGGAGGAGGAGCAAAGTCAACGTTGACTTTGCTCCTCCTCCGTCTGATGGAGAGAGGATTGCTCCATAGCTAGCTCACTCCCTTTAAATACTATTCCATAAACTGCTCGTTGACTTTGCTCCTCCTCCGTCCGATGGAGAGAGGATTGCTCCATAGCTAGCTCACTCCCTTTAAATACTATTCCATAAACTGCTCCACGAGAAGGGAAGAAAAAAAAAAAAAACACTCCAACAGCACGAGAGAAAAGTCCTTCAACAAAGCTCCCAAAGAGCTTAAATAAACTGCTCCACGAGAAGGGAAGAAGAAAAAAAAAACACTCCAACAGCACGAGAGAAAATCCTTCAACAAAGCTCTCAAAGAGCACGAGAGAAAAGTCCTTCAACAAAGCTCCCAAAGAGCTTAAATGGCAACAAGCCGATGCCACCCAGCAAAATAACCTGCAGTAGCTAAAGCTCCACACTAGTAAACTTCACGCAATGGTGCAGAGCCTAAAACTGCCACCTCCAAAACCCTTGTAACCGTGCAGGAGAATTGCACAAGAATCACTAGACTGAACGGGCCATACCACTGTCCAGGGTGCTGTTGAAACATGGCATGATAATACCTCCTCCATCGACAAATAAATCCACAGACCAAGCCACTGCACCATCGTAGACGAGGCCGCTGCTCCTGACTTGGCCACCACCGCCATTGTCCAAGCCTGGTCGAAGTAATTAGGAGCAGGATCATGCCACCTCTTTAGTCAGAGAAAGACCGCGCCGCCAAATTGCCGCCTCCAGCGAAGGAAAAACCATACAAAACCTCCATGCCGCCGTTGAAGGAACCACCCCTGATTGTTCGCAATAGAGAGGAGACGAGGGTATGGACGGCTAGGGTAAGAACCCTAACCGCTAGTACAAACCTTTTGAGACAACTCTCAAGGTCTCAAGGTGGTAGAGTAGAATGTTTCAACAGGAGACGATTTTGCTCTTTTTTTCGTTAGTATTGACCAGTTTTTGGCCATGAATCTTCAGGGAATTTTCAAAACCAGAATTAACATCTTTTACAGAGTGTGATAGTGTGGGTGCTGGAGGTTTTTATGTCACTTATTTCATTAACAAATTTTGTAGGTTAAATTTACTGCATTCCTGCTGAAAATCAAAATGGTCTCCTAGTTAGAAGAATCTGAAAGTTAAGTTGACATCCACATGCTATTCTTATACTTTACTTAATTTTCTTTTAACTATACATTACCCTTTATGTGAGTAGCATGTTAGCAACTAATGTGCCGTCTAACTAAAATCTAATACAATAACATAACTATATCAATAATACTAAATATATTTAAACATCCTTCAATTATAAAAAAGTCTCATTGTAATTAGCCCTAAAGGTTAGCTCAAGTGGGTTATGAGCTAAATGTAAGATCTATTCCCTCAAAGTTGTGGAGGTCACTGGTTCAACTCTCTTAATCTCCTTAGTGTAAGGTTGACAATTTACCCCCTAGTGCATCTAAGATATATTGAGTAAAGAATTTAACTATACCATCATTATGATATTAAAAGCCTAAGTCTATCATATAATGGCCATAAACTTGTCAACAATGTCATTAAAAATAAAACAAATTAGATATTAAATATACATTATTATGTTCATTTTTTGTGTTTAACAATACTCGATGTAATATAGCTCGCCACAAGGATTATTGCCAATCACTATCCATTTATCGAACCATCTAGTCGTATTCCTTTTTCTGTCTTTCAAAATTGAATGATATCACATAGATTCATCAATAAGCCACAAATTGAACCATCTTGTCCCTTTTCCCTTCTCTGCCATGCGAGATTGAATGATATTGTTGTAGATTCCTAAATAAGCCACATACTACATTTGTACACATGACAGATGCACACTCACAAGTGACTGTTTTTGCTCCACAATATATATGGTAGACACACTGCCCTCAAATTATTTAAACTTGATCCTACGGAACACAAGTGTCCCTGTCTCCTCAAGCCCTTTATGGCAATTTATTTTAGTTGTTGGCAATTGTTTTGTGACTCTATCCATCACTTTGTTACCAATGTTGATGTTTTTTTACCAAAAAAAAACTTATTTCCATGAAAAAATCATTGTATTTGATATCTCGAGAGGAAATCAAAATACACATTTCCCGACCTTAATACTACTGTAGACACATACCATCTTCCTTTCAACTAGAACCTTAAATTGGCATCAAAATACATAACAACCAAAACTTCTTCAAATGACAAAAAAATGACCTCACATGATACTCTATCAATAAGCCTTTCGACTTTGTTTCTCTCTCACAAATTACTACAAACAAAAATCATTATCCTTTCAAGATACAATACAACCAAAACATATCAGAAATGTCCATACATACAAAAATGACTACATCAAATAAAACTTTTGAGTTGCTCCCCAAGGAGTATTGTCTTTGGCTTCCTACTCTATCAATATGCCTTCTTGCATGCCTATAACTTCTTTTGAGAGTTTATACGCTTTATGGTTGATGCCCTTTTACCATGGATTAAACTTCTCAATTGTTTCTTTCTCTTTTTTCTTTTTAAAATTTTTGTTGCAGATAAATCTCTATCACATGGCAAGGCCGTATGCAGTTATGAAACAATGTCATTTAATCTCCCATTAACTACTGCTTTAATTTGGGACAAGCTAATTAAACCAAAGTGCTTTTAGATAACCACTGAAACTCTTTCACCTCTATTTGCGTTGCTATTTTTTGGATGGGAATGACTTCTAGGCAATTCTAAATGATGTGAATCACTATGCTACTAATTGATAGTTTAGCTCATTTGGTAGATATCTTCATACATCTACAATTGATAGGTTTATTTAGTATAGGTTGCTTCTCATTCAACGACGAGTCATATTCAAGGATCAAATTTGAAGCCTTCATTGCCCTTTAAGACCTTTTTAGTCCTTCATAGAAGGGTATTAAATTATTGCATCTGCAAAAGAAATTAAAATAAAAAATAGATTATAAATGATGAAGTGAGTATTATTCCATATCATTGAAAACTAAGGGTTATCACTCTTACAACCTTTCAATACTTAATTCTTAGGAAAAAATACTTGAAACTTGTGACAAACTATATTTTATGAATTTCAAAGTGGTATAATATACTACTGCTAGATGAACTTACTAGTTTGATAGTGTTATTGGTTTCTTTCACAACTTCTTTATCTTAGCTTTCAATAGATAATATAGATTGTTACACTTGTGGCTGGCAATTCCAATGTTGGACATGCATTAATACACCTAAGGATACTAATCTCCATGTTGAATATCATATTCAAAGTAATGAACACTACATTAATTGTAAAACATGCTCAAGAGGACTTCCCAAGAAGTTGCCATTGAACAACTACAAAAGTATGTTGAAGAAATGTTTCTTCAATTCAATATTTTTTTGGATGATTGTTTTTGCAATAATTTCTCTTGGTGTATCATATTAGTAACTGGTTCCAAGTAGTTATTGAAATACTATTTTAGGGAGATTGTGTTTGGTAAAGTGGGAACTTTGTTTTGCATTTGTGCCATTGGAACCCAATTTCCATGAAAATTATGAATCTAATTTAGATGTGGCAATTAATCAAAGTTCAAATAAGAAAGGACATTTTCCACTCCATGGTTTCATTTTTCAACAAGTATAACTTTTGATGAATATCTTGAGCACCAATCTCAAAATGGGATAACAAAACCCCATTAATCTTCTCTTTGACCATTATGACCACTCCTAATGGGCTCAAGTTATAATATCTTTACTACATCCCATGAAATGAGATGAATATCTAGCTAAGCTTCCAATTGTGAAATATTTTAGGGTATATTTATCAAACCACAATATCGTTGTTGTTACAAGATGTTTAGACTACAAAGACTTCCTAAAGTTGTTCATGTAAACCTCTTGAAGTTCTAGAGTGAAAATTGTTCTATAAAATTCTACTATTGTTTGTACTTCTTATTGCTTAGATTAGACACGCCATTGTTGGATAAATTATATCTTTTAAGCATTAGGTATCTATTTCAAAGATTCAAGAAGTCAATACTATGGTGTTTTGAGATTTATGTGGTAGTTGTTCCGATTAAATAATATCAGTCTCTTGTATTGATCCCCATAAGAGAAAAAAAGGCTTGTTTTGTTCAAACCATTATAGATACATTCAACTTGTTTAAGAATTATATTTCAAAATTAAACAATGTGCATATATTTAAACCATAATGGTTGCCTGATAAAGTATATATATATATATATATATATATATATATATTGGTAAAGTCCTAAAATGTGATAACATAGTTTAACATTATTATTATTTTTAATATAAGGATAACCATTAATACTACAAAATGCATTAATTTGGTTTTGGTAAAATGGATTGTTTATTTCCTTGTTAAATGAAAAACATTATTTATTTTAGTTTGTTAATATAGAAGGGTTAAATCAATAATAACCATTCCGATTGAAATATGATTGTGCCTTTCAAATTTGATCCCTAGTCCTATTTTTATTCTTAATAGGCTTCAGTTGTTCCAACAATGATTTTAATATATAGCCCGCAGGAGTGTAGCTTAACTAGCAATTCGCTTCATATGATGGAGATGTTGTAAATGGAGGTCATGAGTTCAATTCACCCTAGCTTACCTGTTCCCCATGCTTACGGGCTATGTGGGTGCACCTATGGGTATAATGGTAGAGGGATTGGATCCCTGGACCCCTTGTCATGCGAGTACCATCCCAGTCCCTAATTTTCGATTCCCTAGTACAAAAAAATGATTTTAATATATAACTTTGAGTTTGAAAATCCAAAAGTGGGATTCTATAAACAAAGGTTGTTGAGCATATTTAACATTAATTTTGAACAGACATGTATACAATAAATAAATAATTTCAATGAAAAAATTTCTCGAATACAAAGAGTTGTTTCTGGTGGCCAATGACTTAAGGAGGATGATAGAATGATTCAAAGAGAGGGCATCTCTTTCTGATGATGAACTTAGACAATTTTGTAGAGAGCATGTAATGCTTAGTATACTACGAGGAAATGTGACTACAATTACATGATTGGTTGGATTTATCTTTGAAGCGTTCAATACTGTCTTGCCTCTTAATCCTTTCAAGAGCATTTACAGTTTCTAGAAAGGTAAAGCCAAAAAGAGGCTATTCATGGCACACTATCCTCTCTCCTAGATGAATTGGTTGAATCTATAGTGATTGTTGCAATTTCAAGTGAAGATTCTTACAAAGGCCAAAAAGGATTGATTATGGGGTGGGTTTCCCACTGTAAGAGTGCTCTGAATAGAAAGAGTAGTTCCCAAGAAGAATATATCATCATATTCTTTCCAAAAATCATGTAACACATTTTCAATTACTCTCCTAACTAAGGATGATGTTATGTTTCATATGCTAGATTAATGTGGCAACAACTTCATGTTTCTCATCTAAGGATGATGTTATGTTTCATATGCTAGATTAATCACGTAGTCACATGTAGCAACAACTTCATCGATGATTTTGTTGTTTCTCTTTCTTTTCTCGCAATTGTTATATGGTTTAAAATTGACTTGAATAAGTTCAAGCTGAAACTTTTTTACTATAAATCCCACTCTCTTTAAAAAAAAAAATTTTGGTGTGAAATGTAAGTCCAAGCTTGGTCCATTCACATTCATGGGTTTACTTTCAAAGGCCAAATTTATCCTAATTGCAAGGGACCTTCATCTCAAACCAACAAGATAAGGTAATGCTAAAATCCTATGTCTAAATTATTGTTATTAATCAAAATACTATAATTGTTTCGTTATAAACAAATTGAAACATTTGAAATCCTTTTTCTTTTTGGAGCTATAATAATGTGTAAATTCTTGATAAGAAGAGCCATTGGAATGTTTTTAGCAAAGCGAATGATTACTTATCTCCATTCAAGGGTAGATAAAATTGTGATTCACTACAAATTCCTCTTTCTCGAAGATTTGAGATTAGAATAAACTCTTCTACACTTGGGAAGACTGCATCCAAACTCAAATATTTCTCATTGGCTAACATTGCATTATCGATGCTCTCATTAGTGTGTTCAAGGGTTGTAAATTTCTTTAATGGCTATGTTTTTTTGTATGTTCCTTTCACAAAGGGTTGTATATCTAATAAGAAATCATTAAGAGAATTCCATAATAAATATCCGCGGGCAAAACTCTAAGACTTCAAATGGCTTCATTTGCATTGGTTCCACAGTGTACAATACACACTCTCTTAAAGAAATTAATCACATTAACTTCAACGCTATGCATTAAGTTGCCTTTAAAATTTATAACGTAAACCCTTTGTAGACACGGTCTTAGATCTCTCACATTTGTGCAATAAAAATTACTTATAAACAATTTATACCTCTTCCTAGTTAGGTTGCAAAGGTTGTATAATGCATTACAAATTTACTTGTTATGGTGTTGGTTTTAAGCGTTTGATAGGGGTATCATGAGGGTAATATGATAAATGTGTAATGAAATAATTAATTCTAGATTTGCAAAACATTATTTTGGTTGTAATCTTTTTGTAAAATGAATTACAAATTTAATTGTTATGGTGTTGGTTTTAAGTGTTTGATGGGGTCTCGTGGGGGTAATATGAGAAATATGCAGCATAATATTTAATTATGGATTTGCAAAATTTTTCTTTTGGATATAATGCATTACAATTTACTTGTTATATTGTTGGTATGAAGCATTTGATAGGGGTCTCACAGGGTTAATATGATAAATGTACAGCGGAATATTTAATTCTAGATTTGCAAAAAAATTCTTTTGGTTGTAATCCTCCTACACAAATATCACATAATTGTCCAAATGTTTATCTTCTTCATCTTGTATTGTTAGTTTTGTCTTAAATACGCGTTCTCCTTTGTATTTGTTTGACATAGTTTACATAGATGATGGCCTTATTGGCCCAAGTGTTGTTAGAGCATATGCTATAATACCATATGTAAGACCCATTTGTCTTACCTCTTTAAAATATACCATAAACTACACATGGCCACGAATACAAGCATGATACTACGCATTGTATGTATATCTATGCAATTACATTTTATTTGGGCACAATATATTGCAATTAGTTAATGACAACAACTGCATAAATACATTAGAAACATGCTTATAACAATGATAAATAGAAAAAGTAACCAAAGTATAACATGCCTTAAGCAATACTCACTATGCCAAATTTGTCTAAGAATGGAGTAGTTATATTCTAGTAGCAACAAGTTTTGATCTTCTCCCTCCTTGGATTCCCAAGATGGAATTAAACCTCCCTGCCAATACCTAGCCAACTTCCTATCCCCAAGAAACCTTTCGGTTTCTTATCCTTCCATGCCTGAGACTCCAAGAGAAACCATGCACAATATGGATCAAAGAAGATTGTCACAATAAATATTTCTTCCAAGAATTCTTTGATATCTCAATAAGCTTCAACCTACAAGCCTCCCCCTCAACACCTGTCTTCCTCTCTATATACTGAATTTCTATATGCATTTCCCCAAGTCTCGACTCTCCTCAACCACCCTCATCAATAGGCCATCAACCTCCCCTTCTAGAGTTTAGGAAAAATATTAATTAAAATACATAATAAATGAATTAATTAAAATAATAATTAAATGGAATGCAGTGTTCTCTCTTCTCATGCTAGGTTATTAATGAAATTTTGACATTTTTACCAAAATTTATGGCAACCCGCCATACCCATTTAATTCATCATACCAACCAATAACCAAAGTCAGAGATGGTATTTAATGCTACTATATATTTATATGTATACAATATAGTTTCCATAATCATTGAACACTAATGAACTAATTAATAATCCAATTTAGAGTTAATAGATCTAATAATTGTACTAGTGCACATGTGCAATGTATGTATGCATAACTAGTGTATACATATGTTGTGTGTGTGATAAGGATAAGAAGTCACATCCTTTAATGCATAGTTCAAGTATGCTCTCATCAGAGCAAGCAAGAAAACAATCGGTAATCACAAGATCTAACAATCTCACTAACTAGTTTGCATAATACAAAACAAACTGCACAACATACTAAGATCATCACACATGATTAAAGCAAGGGTTTTAACACACACAAGTAACCAAGTTGTTACAACTAACTCCCAACAACATTCTAAACTACTCCAAACCATCCTCCCTCCCCAACTTACTTCCATCTTCCACATCCCATCCTTTCCCCTACTCGAATATACTGGAGTGTCAACTATATTGACCTAACCCTAAATAGAACCCATAAGCAAAAGTGTCGACTATATCGACTAAGCTTACCTCGTAGGCAACCAATAGTTGTCATCACACAACTTAGGGAGCATGATTAGCACAATCCTTAGTAGTTGTGTGTACTAAGGATAAGAAATCAAATCCTCTAATGCATAGTGAAAGTATGCTCTCTTCCAAGCATGCAAGACAACAATTGGTAATCACAACATCTAACAATCTCACTAACTAGTTGACAATAATACAAAACAAAGTGCACCCCGGATGTGGGTGACACGCAAGACCTCCATATGGGCCATCTGGAGCTCAAAACACATGGCTATGACGCGAGAAACATGGCTAATGGAAACATGGTTGAATTAAATGCTTAGGGTGGTGAACTGCTTTCCAACCCCGCAAGCAGTTAGAATGTACTGTTCAGTCTAGGCCGTAACATAGACGAATTAAGTCTTGCACGTCTTAATGCAGAGCTCATGAAGTCGGTATTTCAAACCATGAGGCCTGCTAAACTCCATTCTCCAGGTGTTCTTATCTTCCTACTTCTACTCAGTGTTCATTCCTCTGTGCACCTACGAGCAGATTTGAAGGACAAAATGCCCAGGCAACACGAAACTGCATGTATAGGCAGTATAGATTGTGGAGGAGGTCGTTGTAAGGCAAACCTTGGAGATACAGATGGTTTTATAACACATGTTTCCATGCCTGTTAGATTTATGATAGATGAGTGGGAATCCAAGGTTGTCTCTGAGCATTTAGCCTCCAGAAGAAGTGGTGGTAGAATACATCACTATTGGATGATGAAAAACACGTTGGGGTTGTTAATGGAGGACATGACTACCAAATGGAATGGTTCCATGTATTTGGTGCAAAGTATGCACACCAACCTCAACTAGACTGGTGCGCAAATCAACACCCTAGAAACAAATTTTAACTGGTGACACTATTCGATGTTTCCTAGTGTATGCAATGAGGAAGGTGATGGAGACAAGGACCAGCATCAAAAGGGATGTGAGACCTCTATGGATGCAGGAAATTCCACAGGTCTATTGCAGGGGCATGGGGAGCATACGAGAATCACTACGCCTATAAAGCGTGGTCATGAGGCTCCAACTGATGTCATTGTTGCTCATCCGATACAGGAGATACAACCTACAGTCTGATGAAATCAAGTGGATGATTATGGACCTTGCCCAATCTTGGAGGAGACGCTAGAATTCTTTGTGGGAGATGTGACACCCTAGATGCTCCATTATCATCCATGGTTCCCTCTGCGACTCATGGTTTTTCTGGTTCTCTTTGTTTTTAAAATGTGTAATTTTCATGTCTATCAACAGTCGTTTTATAATTTGTAATATGTTAGTCAAAGTGTATAGCTCTAGAAAGAGCAGACTCTCCTTTTTTTTTCTCAGAAAACTCTAACTCTAGTTTTTTTGACAGAATGGGTGGCCTCTTAGATTAAGGCCCTCGTAGCAAGTTTTTGATGCTTTGTACACTTCTTTTCTGTTATTATGAATATGAATCTCTATTGTTGCTTACAAAAAAAATACAAAACAAAGTGCACAATATACTAAGATCATCACACATGATTAAAGCAAGAGTTTTAACACACACAAGTAACCAAGATTTACAACTAACTCCCAACAACATTCTAAGTTACTCCAAACCATCCTTCCACCCTAACTTACTTACATCTTCCAGATCCCATCCTTTCCTCTACTTGAATATACCAGAGTGTCAACTATATTGACCTAACCCCATATAGAACCCATAAGTAGAAGTGTCAACTACATCGACCAAGCTTCCCTAGTAGGAGACTAGTAGTTGTCGTAACACAACATGGGGAGCATGGAACAACATGACCCTCCCATGCCTCCAGGTTTTGGAGGAAACATGATGGGTAATACCTCCACCCCTCCTAATATAACTAGGGTTAATAGTCTACATCAATGCATATTGTGCAATTATTGTTCTTATAGCCACTTCATCGAACAACCACTATGGGAAAACTATGTGTCTTGTCAAAACCACACTTACCCACATATTATATTAGAATTTGAAGTCATAAATTAAATAACGAGTCAAAATATGCTTTCATCTGAATGTTTGTGACATCCATGTTACCTTAGCATTACGATCATTTGGCTGTTACATAGCTCATCACCTTGTAGGTTAGGTAATTCATAACTCAAATACCATATAAAACATAACCATTTCATGTGAAACCCATATTATGTACTAATGTTAAGGTAAACAACATATTTTCATTGCACCATGCATCACATCTATATACATACATAGCATAAAACTTGAACTAGTATACATGTGTCTAAATTTCACATTTTAATTTGAATGTTTAAAAGGAATCACACAACCATCATCATCATGAGAATATAATACTAAAATTATATGTTGTCAACACATAAATGGGTCCACATGTATACATATCTAATGTCTATATTAGTCTAATTGAGTCTAAACGAGTATCAAGTGAATGAATTACTAAGATGTCAAGTAAAATTACAATTTTAACTGCCTAAGGCCAAAATATGGGGCGTTGCATATCTAAAGGCTCCAGATCAGAAGAAAGGAGTTAGAATTCGGTTGATTAAGTTTGTGGTTGATATAATTGTGTCCTAAGAGGATAGATTGCCATCTAGGGGTTTTTGGAAACCCTAAAGAAAAGACACATTATATCTTTTGCTTGCAATTGAATTCAATGGATTTGTGACAAATTTAGTGTCTACAAAAATGGAGCATGATAGGAAAGATTTGAGGAAACCCTAATAAACTTCTCTACTGACTAATGTGAAGCATGCCTCAGACAAAGAATGAATACTTTGTCGAAAAAAAGATGAAGATGTGCTTCCTGGAGTTGAAGCAAAGAGACCATTTCATCACTTTAAAATAAGACAGATCCCATAAGCACAACTTCATCTTTTATATCAATTGACTCCTAGTTGACAGGATAATCATTTTGGCCTCTTCTAGCTAAGGACTCTAGAAAAGCCTAGATTTAAACAATGTCTAGGGTTCTTGCTTGACAATCACACACAAAATATTATGACATAAGAGAAATCATGTCATATTTTGCAACCACCTTCACACCATATCTAGCACCAAATTATCTTTCCATGAGAAAGATACATTTCCCTTCAATGTAATTATCCTCTCCACATCACCACCAACAAAATACATATCATCAAATCATAGACTACGTGCTTATCTAGTTTTGAATGGAGATGAAGATGTTTAGAAGATGTATTAGACAATGGAGCAAGTAGACTACTATGAAGATTCGAAGGATGGATTATATAGAGGAGAAAGTAGATTATTCTAAAGATCCACTTGGGAGTTCTAACATATGGGCCTCACCCATAATGTGTGAAATCTTTAGGCAAGCTAGGAAAAAAGGTATTGATTCTTGTCTTTTGGAGGATAAAGAAAAAGCATGATAAGACTTTAGGGTTTGACATCAACGTGGGTAAATCAGTTGATGGTTGGATTAGTGTTAAACTTGTTAGTATCAATAGTTACACATGGTTAGGCTCATATGCATCTACAAGCAAGGGATTGGAGAGTTATAACAACATTATATTAGAAGGACAAGGATTCAATAATGACTAGCTTTCATTGTTAAGACACATGTGCTTTCCCTCCTTTGTAGAGCTCAATCTCATTTCTAGAGTTAAATCATTGTCTATTTTTGGTTTTTCCCACATCCCCATATCTCCGGTTTTTGTAATTGCTACAAGAGAAGAGGAAGTGAAGGATGAAATCAAGGTGTTAGGTGATGAGTTTATTTGTCACATGATTGGTGTTTTTGAACAATGTAGGAGATCCATTGTGTCGAAGTGTTTAGTGTCTATGGATCAAGTAAAGGGTGCAATATCCTTAGTATGTGAATGCCTTGTCAAGAGACTAACACAAAGTGTAGACCAAGGTATTAAGCATAGATAAAGTGTATAAAGAAAAGGTCTTCTTCAATAAATGTAGTTTTAGATGAGGAGGTTGAATTACATGAGGTTGTAGATATGGGAGAGAAGGTGATAACATATGTTTATGGGATGAAATATCAATGAAAAGGGATTGAAGGATTGGGTTTTCCATAGTTTGTTTTATTTGCTAGGGTATTCTATAAAGCCTTTTGTTCTTACAAGGGATCGACTCACCTTTAGTTTCCGATCAATTTTTGTGTCAAAGGTCTTAGAGGGCTCATGGATTTTAGATTCAAAACCCTTAATCCTAAAGAGATGGAGGCCATTGTTTGACATTAAAATGGAAATAACTGACCTGGTTCTAATTTGGGTAAAATTACTACGTTTACCCATTGATTTCCAGTCTCTAGGGATATTCCAAGAAATTGAGAATGCTTTAGGGAATTTTTTGGAGGAAGACATGTATTATAAGGATTTGGGTGTCAAGAAGGTCAAATGTATCTTATTAAATTTGGTTATGTAATTTGGACAAGCCAAAAGCATCGTCATTCAAAGGGGTACTAGGGAGCATTCCTAGTTGTTGGATTATTTGGGTCTTCCTTTCATATGTAATTATTGCCATAAATATGGTCATATAGTTGTTGAATGCATTATTTTTTTTTAAATAAAAATTTGGGGTTCAAAAAGGCTTGAAGTTGGTGCAATATAAGTTCATCCTTCAAGAGGATAAAGGGTTTTTTGGAAAGATTAGTGGGAGAAATGAAGAATCCTTGGTCTTTGGTAAAGAGGTGGAATTTGAAATAGTTTTTAATAAATACGGGACAATGATTTCTCCTAGTGAATGTATATATGAACTTCATCCTTACTTTATTGATGGTATACCTTCGAAAATTTTCCCTCTATTTAATAAGGTAAAGGTCACACCTCTTGGATTTATACATGTGTTAAGTAGGTCTCCAAGAGGAGAATTAGATCCCAAAGCTAAGAGCTTAATAAATATAATCCCTCTTTATTTTGTTTCGTCTTCAAGCAATATTATGTTATCGGGTTTATGGACCTCTATGTGGGACAAATTTCTTTTTTCTTAGGGGAATTATAATTCTATGGAGATACCTTTGGGGAGAAGCTTTAGGTTTAATTACCCTCTTCATTTTGGGATCCCACTGGGACTTAAATTGTTGTATAATGGATTGGAACTTGTTCAAGAGGGAGGAGGGGAATTCGATACTCATAAACCTCATTGAACTCTGATGAGAATATTGTTAGATACTATTTTAGGTCTCATAATGGCACCTTAGAGGATTCAAACAAAGTATGTTCTAAAGGATTAAGATTGAATTTTGGTAAGGGTCCGGGACCTTTGGGAAGAGAGTAGAAGTATTTTATTCATCTGACTTAGGAATAAACCTATATGTGATGTGGTTAATGGTCATCAATTATTCTTATATGGGATTATTATAGCAATGAACACCCTCAAGAGGGTTTTCGAATGATATGTCTATCCTTCAATTATAGAGGGATGACTAGCCCCTCCAAGAATCTAGCTTTGAATAGGATAGTGAAAGTTCATAACTGGGTTTTTATGTGTGAAGGAATGTCGATTATCAGGGAACTAGAAATTTTATTAGCAGGTTGCGAGTTATAGTTTTTGGATTCCAAGGGTAGGTATGGGGTTTATCCATGGTTGGTGCAATAAATGTATTACATGCACTAACTGTTGGTTGGTTGGTTCATATTTGGACCTTTATATCTACTCTCAAAAACTGGGAAGACAATTCTTGGTTTTGAAATTATATGGGCCTTACAATGATAAGGTTTTGTTTTGAGAGAGGTTATTTGCAAAATATTTTATGAAGGAAAATATAATTCTAGATGTGGAGTTGAATTTCACCTTAGGCTGTTATGAGATATGGGGTCCTAATGCGCATGAAGGTTCCTTGTTAGATGTAATCTTGAGTAAGATGGAGGAGGTGGATTTGTGTGATGTTGAATATATTAAACTAAAAAAATTATGGAGGTATAAGTGAGAGGGTTTGGATAGAATAGCTAAGTGGTTGGATAGATTTTTAGTATTAGAAGGTTTGATGGTTAATTCCCTTAGAATTATGCAATGGATTAGTATTGGAGGAGATTTTGATCATGCTCATATATACTTGGAGAGAGCTAGAACTAGGTCTAGGCCACCTAGCCCTTCCAAATTCAACCTTAGTTGGATAAATAAATAAGACTTTGTGTAGTTAGTAAAATCCCATTAGGTTAAACTTAATGAAAATATATGAGAATTTGACTCACTTTAGTTTGAATAAAATTAAACAAGTCAATATTGGAAGGGCTCAAGGCAAGAAAGAAAAGGAGGGGAAAGTGTTGAAAGAGATTGAATAAAGGTTAAAGGTTGATTATGATTTAGAATGTTAAGGTTTCTTAACAAAAGAATATAAGGCTGAGATTATATAATTGGATCTTAAAAGAAGGAAGGTTTTGGATTAAAGGGAACAAAGATGATGTTTGAAGAGAAGGTGTTAAGGAGAGAAACTTCCTATGGCTTGGGGTAGACCACAACAGACTGAATGACACCAGAAATCAATCCATTTCAATATGCAAGGGAAAGAAATGCTACTAACACTAAGGGATATGAAACGTACCTTATTCCGGACGATTGATGTATATCTTCGTTGAGATTTTCAAACACACTTATATTTATAATTCATTGTCAACAACAGTAAACAAGAGAAGCATGCTATATATCAAAGTATTAGGCCTACTCTAGCATATATAAAACCATCATGCATAAGCAAATATAACTACATCCATGGATACAATATTCATAGTTATACACATGTAATGGATGAGAAATGGATATTTCTATTAATAATAAACAAGGAAAACAATGACAAACTCTATCGGCACCTCATCGAAACGGAGAAACCGAGTCCTCTACCACTTCAATCCTCCATCTCAATGGCAATCTTACAAAGCAATGGCAAGCTTGGGAAGAGCATCAATATGTTCTCAAAAGGAAAAAGGGATGCAGACTCAAGCATAAGCAAATGAGGCAACAATGAACTATAGTTTCCTTGCTCTCCAAAATTCTCCTCCTTCAATTCATCCAAGAGGCTCAACATATATCACTCCAATGGAAAATGGAGGGTTGAGTCGGAGCGTTTCCAGGCATATGGAAGGCCAAGAGTCAAGTTATTCGGGACTCATTGAGGAAAAATCCAAAAGTTTTTGTTTTTATGCACATTTCTCGATGTACACAGGCTATAGTGGAGCAAGCTACATGTACACGTGGGTATCAACTTAAAAGCCGTGTTCAACCATAAACAAGTGTTTTTTAGGGAATTTCTTGAAACATCAAAGTATAATTTGAGCAAGGGGGGTCCATAGAGTCCGCAAAGGGACATGGAAGGCCATAAAGGTGCGATCTACCAATTGTGGTAAAATTAGCTATAACATATGCCCCCTAATGTGTGAGGTCAGAGGGGTAACATGATAGCCGAAATACATTATATCCATCCTAGAAGTGGAGTAATGAAGACCCAGGTGGAAAAACCAACCACTCATCAGTACAATATAGTGATAAAGCTCAGCATGTGACTGCAAATATACATGTAGTAGTTCTGGATACATAAGAGTACAATGGCCATGAATATGAATAATAGATATATGTCACATGTGGTCATCTCCACGTACAATATATAGTGAACAAGATATCCATAATGGATGAAGATATCAGATAATACACGGGAAACTGGTCATGAGAGTTGACATATCATAAATACTAGCACAATCAAAGAGGTAGCATATGTGGAATGCCACCAAGCTCAGACGTCTTCTGTGCAAACCGCTATGAGTACATGTCCCATCATGTGAATAAAGGTGTCGAGGTCGAACATGATGGTCCATCGTCTGATTACAGGTCATTGATGTATACCGTTAACAGGTGCGAGATATCACACCGGTAATGATAATGGGAATCAAGGTACAAAGTGCAATCTAACAAGTGTGAATAGATGTGTTGAGCTCAAACACTTGAAAGAATCCATCGATCAGGGGACATTGATGTATTCCAAAAACTGTCGATGGCGATAGGACCTACCACTGATGACTGTAAGTCTCAAGGCACTCAATGGACTCTAGACTCCTATTCCAGAATAAATGATCTGAAGTTGATGGAATGGAATTCGCTGGAAGGAGGGAATTAAGGTATCCCCCATCAACCAACACGAGGTACTCAGCAACGCTGGATAATTAGGAAGAACTCAGCCAAACAAGATGTGCATGAACCAGTAACTGTATAGGGAATGACCGACATGCAAAGACAAGATAACTGAGGAATGGCCGACTTAGGCTAAACTTCCTTCGAACAAGAGTATAAGGCAAATGGTGACTGAATAGGAAACATAGACTCAACATGCAAACTGGGACAACTCTACAACATAGTAGGCATCAACAGAGGCTCCAAAGGGACTCGAAGCATAACCAGTAAGTGGAGAAAACTTAGAATAACGAGTAAAACTCCTAAAGTCACACTAATAACCAAACCAATTGATGTGATATACAGTGATTTGTTCGAAGGCGACATGACTCAACATCTGCAAAAAGTAATATCATTTCCCATCCTGATTTTTATGTTTTTTAATTTTATTTGCGATGTTTTTAGAATAGAAATCTTGAAAAAGAATAAAAGTGCTTATAGTATACAACTAGGAGGAGAGGAGTGTCACGAGTAATAAAACTAGTTCCAAGTAGTGGAACATACCTATGCTCAATGTAAGTAAGCATGTGCAGGATAAGGACACTCATGGGAAGGTCTCCTTCGGGTAAGGGATGATCAAGCTACAAAGGATATATAAAAAGGCTATGCTTGGCTAGGATTGAGACAAGCTTAGGCTATATGGCTTATAACTTTGAAGCGGGGAGCCAACATAAAGCTCAATAAGGCAAGCAAAACACATGAAATGCAATTACAACTTGATACAAAAGGGAGTCCCTGTGGGAGATGGCCAACATAAAGTTCAAGAGGGACATGAGGCTCTTGCTCAAAGACATGGCAGGACCATAAGGGACTCCCAAACCTAGTGGAAGAATCTCAGAATGGGTGCTAAATTGCAAAGCAGGATCTAACTAGGGCACCCATGAATGGGAAGGCTCTACCAGTTACATAATGCCACTTCTAATAGCAGTGTGAAGGTTCTGTGACATTACAAAGTGGGTTCGTACCTATAGTCAAGGCGACATGGTCATAATGCGATGCATAATGCAAGCAGAAATGTGGTCCTAACCTATATGCTAGTTTGAAGTTATACCTTTAATAGATACAAACTAGTCAAGATATCGAGAAAAGTACACTCGAAAGAAGTCCCTACACCACCACAGTAGGCAAAAACAGTTCAAAAGAGTCAATAAGGGTCAAAACTATAGAGTAGTGGGTAAAAATTTCAATTTTCTTTTTATAAAATAGTAAAAAAGTTATTTTCATCATACCATTTGAAAATTTTACCACACATAGTGCTTTGGAGCTAGTTTGAGCCACGGAATTGAAACACTAATTCCAGGAGTTACGAGCCACGAAACCAGGAACCGTCTAAGCCAGGTAAATATACATCCCACACTCTTTCATTTCAATGGTTTTATTTTAATGTTTAGAGGTTCTTTTTTATTTATTTTGAAGCACCCTTAGTTTGGTATCTTGGCCCACGTGACCTATAGTTCATTGGGTCACGTAGAGGGTCGAGTGTAAATGGGAAATCCCACAATTTCCGCGTATACGCGCGTCTAATATGGAAAAAGTTGCATATGAGGCTGCACATACCAAATTTAAGTCAAAAAATCATCAAATTCTTGTGTTTTTCTTGCAATATGGTATTGGAGTGGCGTGAACGTGAACAAAAAGACGCTGATAGGGAAGTGCAAGGTAACATAGTTTCCCAACAAACCTTGAGGCCATGTGGTTTGTATAAGTTTTAGTGTCTCAGGAGCTTGAGGGCTCAGCTAAGACCACTTCATATGCTCGTCGATTACTAGGATCTAGACACAAAGAACTTTTAGATTGATGGGATGCCCCTTAGCCTTGAGTTTGAGGGCATATACTTTATCATTGGATTATCCCGAGAAGGCGAGATATTCAACTTGAGAGCTCGTGGGGTTGGAGGTGGCTCAACCATTGATGAGTACATTACCGTATACTACCTTCCAGACACAGAAAAGGTTGGAAGTAAGGTCCCAGTGAATTCTATTCAGAACCTTGGCCTCAAGGCCATATTACTAGCATTGGCCAAGATTGTGGGGTTAACATCTCTTCATCATGCTTCCAGGCCTATGATGTTTTACGCAGTCCAGTGCATGAGGCCAACTATATATGACTGGAGTACCTCTCTTTTGGGTAACATGAAACAACAATTAACGGACTGCAAGTTGGGTAGTGTTTGTGCCAGAAATTGTTTCCAGACTACAAAGAAACAAGCCAACACAATCTCAAATATTCAATCAAACAAAACTAGGTTTTTAGGGTTTTTGAAAGGTTTTTCTGGTTGTGAAGTTTGGTGACAAAAAGGGAATACATTCATAAGCCAAATAGGAACTGAATCACAAGTAAAGAAGAACATAGATGCATAATATAATAATCATGTACCAACAGAACATAACTTTGAAGTTCATCCACAACTGACAAGCATTACAAGCATAAAGACTATAAACCAGCAATGAAATTATCAATTATGTAGCTAAACAAGCTAGAAATGAAGCCAAAACACAGACTGAAGGGTAATATGGATCATATATTTCATAATTATGTTCATCAAATACACATGAGAGTTAAGTACTTAGCTCATAAACAAGTCAAGAGACCTCCTTAAGCCAGCCAAAAATCGAACCCTTTGTCCTCTTTGAGACCTTCCTAAATACTGCTTTTCAAAAAACCAGTTAGAGTCTAAACCCTAACCGTTTTTAGCCTACTCATCGATAGGATAATGTCAAAATAATAATTAAAAAATAAAGTATTTCTCAAAAACATAACAAGTAACTGTTTTATCTAACAATGCTCAAAGGTCTTTAGCAGCTTCTGCCAATAAAGCTATCCCATCTAAGGCTTGGGCTTTTTTTCTAGCTTTCTGCTGCTCAGCTTCCATATCTGTCATCCTTCTTGTAAGTTCCTTGTTCTATTGCTGTAGGCTTTTGACAGTCTGTTTCAATTCTGCACACTGTAAATCTGTACTCCTTTTTCTTTTTAGGGCTTCTTTGGAGACTGCAATAAGTTCTTGATAGTGATCATTCACTTCTCCTAGGTCTTCCCTGAGTTTTCCATTAGCTATGATCAAACCATCATTTGTTTCTTGCATGTACTCCATTTGATGCTTATACTGTTTGATGGTTCTTTACAAATTTTCCTTTTCTGAGTCAAAAACCTTGCCTCCTGTTGTATTCTGTAATTCACTAGGCAACCATGGGATGTTCAGCTTTCCAAAGATGTCCTCATCCTCAGGCAACAGCTCTGTAGAAACACCATGAACACTTGGATTTTTTTTATTATCTGTTTCATCAGGTGCATTTTCATCCATCAACAAGTTATTTTCTGAATAAGAAGCTTCCATTTCTTCTTTCTATTGTTCCTTCAACATTTCACCTCTTAATTCCAAAAACACAGCAGATAGTTTGGTTTCGGTGAGGCTGGACTCTTCTGCTGTATTCAATGGTTTCTTTCCTTTGCTTTTACCTTTGCTAGATTCTAGCTTTTCATCTGAAGAAGAAGTATCAATCATAGTTACCTCTTCTTTGTTTAACTTAGGGTTTAGCAGTTTTTTCATGTTCAGCCTCAATTTGTTTTTGGGTCTAGTTTTGGGTCTCCAACCTGGGGCAAGCTCTCCCACCATTTTCAAAGTTTTTCCTTGATGTATAACTATGGAAAACTCCATATATTTAACCTTGATCTTCTTTTTCTTTGGCTTTACTGTCTTATCCTCCTAACTGTAGAATTCCCTGTGTATGCCAACCCTAGTCTCAGCATTGACAGTCAACTCATCTCCTTCCAACAAGTATCCTTCATCTTCAAATAAAATGGTAATTGGGATTCGTTGTTGGACCTTAGTATCTTTTTCTTCTCCTAAAACCTTTTCTGTAAAAAGAATTTTCTTACCAATGAGTGCTTCTACTGGTGCTTTATTTTGCACAAGTTGGGCTTCCTTTTTAATAAACAGCAAACTTTTGCTCTTACTGTCAACTGAAAGCTGCTGAGATTCATAATCTCCCTTTGAAGGTTCTACCACTTCCTTAAGTTTGACACATTTTTTATCTTCAGCCTTGACTTTTTGTCCTAATTTTCTAATTAGGGTTTTTCCCTTATCAACATGCTTTTTGGTAGGCTGTCCTTCATGGTTAATTTGGAACCCAGACCAAAAGAGAAAGTAGTCCCAAGTCTTTCCTTCTCTTTGCAGAACAGTGCTGATAATAAGCTTGATCAATCCATGATGAAAGATGGACTGTGCAGTGTGGTCATGATGCTCCTTGATCCTGCTTGACATTTTTTGCAAACTCTTTAACATGAAGAAAGTGAGACTCATCCTTGATTCACCAACAAGGTGCTAAAGGAACATGAAATGATACTTGAAGACAAAAGCATACCTCCCTTCACAAGTAATGTAGCTTTGTAGAATCTTGATGGGCTCTACCCATTCAGCTCTGAAATTCTGGGTGAGCACTCCCTTACTCCAGTCTGGAATAATTCCAGGCAAAAGATACCTTTGGGCATTGAAGGTAAATGGCACCTTTTTGAACCAAAGCTCTCCTTCATTCCTGACTCCTATTGCTTCAGCCACCAAATCTATAGTTAATTTGAATTTTAGAGTGTCAAATGATACTGTATCTTGGTTATAACATTGAGCAAATTTATGAGAAACTTCGGTGTTATATCCATCAATCTTCTTAAAGAAGTCCAACCATCCAACATTCTCAAAGAGTTCTGCACATCCAGGAAACTTGTCTATCCAATTCATCTCAGTGGGTTCAGCCCTGTTGGTCTTCCCACTTTTCTTCATCTGCTTTCCCAAGGCTTAATGATGTTTCTGTGTAATTTTAAGAACCTGTTAGTGACTTAACAGCCCTTTTTTCCTCTAGTTTTCAGAGTTTTAACAGTCAGCTCTCCTTTGGATTTTCCCTGGCTGATTGTCCTTGATTTTATACATTTTGTTCTATTGTCAATGCAGGGAATGTTTTATACCAAGCTTGGGTAACTGAGGTCAAACAGAGCACCAAAAATCTATAACAAAGCTGCTGCTGAACTTAACTAACATCCAAGATGTTCATTTCGACCTTTTAGACTGATCTCTCACCATTGGGAGTTTGTTAAAAACATGAATTTATGCTTTCTTTAATCAATTTAACATAAAAAGCCTTAATAGAAATACCCCCAATTTAGCAGGCCATGACCAAAGTCACGTAGAATACCTGACTCCCGGCTTGCTGCAGGTGTTTAAATTTGATCTGTAGACTATCTGAATGTCGAATTTAGCCGTCCAGGTGTCCTCAAGTCTTCAACTTACTTCCAACTGTCGCACTGAGAAAACCCTAAATTCCCTTCTTCAACTGCAAATTCCGGATTCTAAGCAATTTTTCTTCATTCCACTTCTCCACCAGCTTCGTAATGCCTATGTGGAGAACCTCTTTCCTGTCAATCTTGCCTCGTTCCTCTGTCTGTCATGATTTGTCGAGCCCTAACTTCTGACTGCCACGATCTTCCTCACGACATAGACCACACCTGTTTGCATGATTATATTTGATGAAACACGTATCAAACCTGTCTACACATGTGATTAGTCATCCAGGAGCGAAATCATGGGAGAATTTGGCGCAAAAATCGACAAATTTAGCACCCGCGATATTCTTGTAGCACCTTAGTGTAAAATTTTAACCGTTGCGCTACAAGAATGTTTAAAAATCAAATTCGGTGCTTTTTGACCATTAATTCCACTTTAAATAAGGTTTATATGGTAAACCTTGGTCTTAGTGTTTATTTGTGAAACCTTTAATCAACATATATCCTATAAAACCCTTCAGAACACAGGAAAAACAAAAAATGATGGAAACCTAATGGTATAAACCCAAAAAAATGCACTCTAAACAAAATTTCCTAGAAGTAAACAAATGAGCAAGCTTAAAACAAAAATCAAAAGCAACAATATAAGACTGAAGAAAACAAATTCATGACTTAACAGGTAGAATAAGAAACTTTGGTTTTTCCGCCATTTTGAGTACCTTCTTCTTCGAGCATGTATCGGGCCTTAGCCCAAGAGTCCATATTGATCCACATGGTGTACGGGATCCAGCTCAGTTGCACTAGGCAGGTGTGATGCGGCAACAAGGAGGAGGACGTGTAGCTACACCCTACCCACCTGAGTTTTTCCACTGGTGGCATATACAGATCGTGGCCATAGATGACTATCCTATGCAGGGATAGACTTTCATGCTGATCCATATATGCCTATACCACAGGGAGCCACATATGGAGACATAGGTAACAATCCTGAATTCATTTTATTTTTGAATTATTTGATTTTTTTGTATTTTTTGATGTAATGAAATAAAAAAACATGTTTTTGGGTGGTGACACATACTAATACTGATCATGTACATGCAGATGTTCTTCCTAGACGACCTGTCGACTTCCCTCAACATCGTCGAAGGGGAAGTGGTGATGATATACTGGGTTGGGAATGTGGAGCATACGCTCCAAAATATCCACACGAACTTTGTCTGTTTGATGCACAGGGTGCCCATGGTGCAAGTTGAGGACTTCTTCGAGGCGATGTAGAGGCAGGTAGTAGGTGTACCTCATGCATGGGTTTGGTTGTTCAGATGGCCAGCGAGGGCTGTCGTGTGTTTTCATGATCAGCACCCTGCTCCACAGGCTTAGAGGCCTTGATGTGCATTTTGTATCGACGGTACAGTATATTTTGGTTGCTGAAAGCCCCAATTTTGTATCATCAAATTATGTATTATGACACCACTTTTTGGACTATATTTTAAATGAAAAAGCTTAGAATGATCAATTATTTATATTTACTTGTGTGAATGTGATGTGAATGCTTCATTGTCTGTGTATCAAATTCTAATCTAGTACGTAATTTGCATAAGAATGAACAACATGATTGTAGTTCCTAGGAATGTGAATGTATGTAATATTTTCAAATTGTCGTTATAACAACTTTACTTGCAAGAATCTTCGTAAAAAAGTTGGATCTCTAATACAATACACGGCATTTAATTGTAAGACCACTAACTATGAGTCAAGATGTACCTCAAGAGATCGAATACCATTAGAGACGACATCACGTAGTAACTCAATCATGGCACTATATTCAACAATGTTGTCCGATGAAGGCCGAAAACATACACTTCTTGAAGACAAAACTTGACCCATAGGCTTATAGATAACCCAAGAAGCTGAAGCTAAGTTCTGGGTATGGCGGCGGGCAACGTCAACTTATTATACATATACCGAAGTCTCTATCGACATCTGCCGCAACAAACAGAAGCACGTCAAAAAACAAGATCACTACAAGAAGATCAAAACTAAACTATGCAACTGCACAATAGTATACAAAGTATCAGCCTTGGATGAGAATTATGCATAGTACTTTTTAAGATAGATCCCATTTCTAGGCTCTGCCAAGGTTGTCCCCTCATAATCTACTGGCTAATAAGCACCTTTCTCTAACGCTCGTTTGACTATGTAAGGCCCATGCCATATGGGGTTGAACTTTCCCGCCCCTAACGATTCACTAGCTTTGTCATATAAAAGGATCAAGTCATCTTCACTAAAATTTCAGGGATGGATAGACTTATCATATTGAGCCTTAACACGATGCTTGTTTATTTCAAGAGCCACCAAGGCATCTCGATGATTCTCATCAAGTTGCTTTAAGTGGACCAAACGTTCCTCTAACTCAGAAGTCTCTAGTAAAATTCCTACGGCTAGCTTCAAAGAAGGGATTTCGCACTCAATTGGTGATATCGAATCCACCCCATGAACTAACTGATATGGAGAAAAATAGGTGGTAGTCTTAACTACAGTTTGGCAGGCCCACAAAGCAGGGTACAGCATGATGTGCCAATTGGTTTTGCTTTGTGTGATGTTTTTTTGGAGAATGGACTTAAGGGACTTATTCACGGCTTCAACCTGTCCATTCGCTTGAGGAAAATAAGAAGATGAATACCCTTGCTTGTACGCCAAATTCAAAGATATATCAGCCATCATCTTGTTTTGAAAGTGCCTGCCATGATCCGTGACAAGCTCTCTCAGGATAACAAACTGAGTGATAATTTGATTGAAAACAAAATGCACAATTGTCTCACCGTCAGCTTTGATAGTGGGTATAGCCTCTGCCCATTTCATCAAGTAATCAAAAACCACTATAATATGATGATTCCCCCTGCCGAAGTTGGGTTGCAATCCATAAAATCTACCCCCCACTTGGTGAAGGTACCAATGGTGCTAATAAGATGTAATGGGTCTGGATGTGAGCCTATATTTCATGCAAATACCTGGCAAGGGTGGCACCACTTGACTGCATTAACGCAATCCTTAAAGATCGACAACAAAAATAACCCGCTCTCAAATGAATATGGGTTGTAGCAAGCCCAGATAAATGGACACCACATGCCCCTCCGTGGCAATAATTAAGCACAACCTAATCCTCCTCATTAGTCAAACATTGATGCAAAATGGAATCAACCCCACGATGATACAGAGTGTCACTGACAATGAGGTAGTTCTTAGCTACATGTCATAACAGTCAATGCTCATCCCATGAGAGGTGAGGAGGGACCTTCAAATTTTGAAAATATACAATAATATCCTCATACCATGGGTCCATAGTCAAAATGAGGAAGATATGTTCGTCAACAAAAGAGTCTTCATGAATCTCAACTTCATCCAAACTAGGAAAATCTGATATGAGCTTTGCAAAAATCAACGATTTCTTCGATTTTGCCAAAACAAACTTGAGATCAAACTCTTGCAAGATCACAATCCATTTATTATACTTTCCCCCTATCATCCATCTAGTTAGGACAAACTTAAATGGAGATATATGATCCACAACCAAAGTTTGGCGAAGGAGTATGTAATGTCTCAATCGTTGAACCGCATGGATGGTAGATAAGGATAACTTCTCGACGTGAGTGTAACGAAGTTCAACATCAATGAGGTTTTGGCTAAGATAATAGATAATGTGCTCCTGGAGCTCCTCATCCTCTTGAACCAAGACCATTCCAATCGTCTCTTGAGACGCGACCACATATAACAAGAAATCACGCCTATAGTCTGGTGGCCCAAGCATGGGGGCCGATGCCAAGGCTTTCTTCAATGCATCAAAAGACTCTTGGGATTGCTCATCCCATATGAAAGGAGTGTCCTTCTTCAAAATGCGCATGAAACCCTTGGTAAAATTAGCAAAATTGACAACAAACATCCTCAAGAAGCTAGCCATCCCTTGCAAACTCTGAAGGTGTCTAATAGTGCACGGGGGAGACAATCAAAGTATTGCCTCAACCTTAAGAGGTTCGACCCTAATGCCCTCCTTAGAAACGATAAACCCCTGTAAGTGACCTACTTTCACGCAAAATATGCACTTTGTGGATTTAACCGGATTTGATATCAGTGTCATCTTTTGAAAACCAAGCATAGATGGTCAAGATGATCCACTCTCAAATGAGAGTGAGTAGCTAAATCATCAAGATACACTTCAATAATCCCCTTAAGGTCATGAAAAGCGAAGGTTATTTCCCGTTGAAAAGTATCTCCGGTGTTTTTAAGTCCAAAAGGCATTTTTTAGTATGCAAATGTACTCAAGGACAAATGAAAACCGTTTTATGTTGGTCCTTAGGTTTGATCTGGATTTGATTATACCCTGAAAACCCATCCATGAACAAAAACACCTTGCTTCTTGCACACTCATCCAAAATCTGATCTATGAATGGTGTGGGGAAGTTATCTTTAGGACAAGCTCTGTTTAGGTCTCTGAAATCAGTGCATACATGGATAGTTCCCTGTTTCTTATCAACCAATCTAGGATTGGATACCCATTCAGTCAAGGGCACCAGATAGATAAATCCATCCTTAAGCAACTTCTCTATCTTTTCCTTAATAGCGAGTGCTTTATGGGGATTCATCGCACGTAAGCGTTGTTGAACAGGTCTAGCATCCGAATAAGTCTTTATCTAATGTTCAACAATCTGAGGGTCTATTCCTGGCATTTCATCATATGACCAAGCAAAAACATCTCAAAATTCTTTGAAGATCTTAGTAAATTCTTCAATCTCATAGGGGGAACAATTCGCCCCAATGTAAACATTTTCTACATTTCCAGGAGTTCAATAAATGTTGATAGGGATAGTCAGTGACAACTTAGCCATGTTACCTTCGACATACTTACTAGGAGTGCCTAATGGGATCACAGGACTACCAAACTTCTTGCTAAGGATCGCCCTATAGTCATCACACCCCATACATTCCAGCTCTGGGAGAAAGTAATATTGATGGTGTAACTCCTCCCAAGTCCCATCTAAACCATTCATGTCTTTGAGAATAGCTTCATCCGAAGGAGAAGTATCATCAAAGAAATCATGAGAGTGTGACAACGCAACAACCCGAGCAGGAAACGCATAGGGGTCCTCCTCCTCCGTCTGCGAAGAGGAAGGAATAGGATCCATAACAGGACGAAGAGTAGCTTGATAAGCAATCGTTGCTATAGATAACAACATGTCCATCTTGGTAGGTCTAGGATCTTCATCCAAAGTTCTCAGAGAAGGGAGAGTTCAAGGATCTTCCAAATGTGAAATGCAAAATGGAGTCAAACTCAACAATGATGATTCACTACCAAGGTTGGAACCTATAGTAAGAATTGGTGTGGAAATACTGAAAGTTCCCATCAAAGATGAATACATTCCCACTCCAACATTCTGAGTTCCAGGATGAGAATTATCAATGACCGGGATAGTAGCTCCTGACAATGCTTTCGTACCGAAATTATCGAAAGATTTTTGCTCGACTGTGACAATCCTCCCTTCGAAAGGGAAGCAAATAATTCAAAAGAGGGATGGCATGACCGCTTTCATGTTGTAAATCCTGTTACGACCCAGTAAATAGTTATAGTCAAGGGGTGCAACAACCACCTCGACCTCGATCGACACAGTCTTCCCTCCCAGTTGGACTTCGAGAGAAGGAAGAATACCATGCGGCTGAAACGATCTCCCATCAAAAGCAATCAACATGGTCCCAGATCTTGACAACATGTGTGAACCTAGACCCTTCCAACAAGTTAAAGACATCATAGAAGTCACAGCGCCTTCTTCAATTACTGTGTGTTTAATGGTGTTGTTCATACACTCCACATGGACTAGGAGAGCCACATGGCAAGGAAAGGGAGGTTGTACTTGTTGGGTTTCAAATTTATTCATTGTGGAAGGATGTGAATAAACCACCCCAAGGGAAGACAACAATTCTTTCCTCTGTGAAGGGCAAGTTTGAAGGAATTCTAAGGTGGACATCACACAAGGAGTATGGCCCAAATCCTCGACAATGGAATACTGTTGGGCGGCTCAGGCATTAGGATTGTGCCCCAGACTCTTTAAGACTCCTTTAGGAATGTGAGTTGTAACTTCAGGCTTGTTAGGAGGAGCACGTTCTTTTCCCAATTCGGGTTGCGATGAACCATAATCTTTTGCTCGTGTCACAACATTCTCGATCGAGATCATGTTGATGCACCCATAGCCACTTTCGGTGTTTGGCAGGTTTTGATGCCCACCATAAGCATTTTCAAAGTCCATGGTCCTCGAATTCATATTCTGATTGTGCAGTACAGGATCCGTTCACACAACTGGGCTCTGTGCAATGAATTTTGAGGCATCTTCAATATGAGGGCACAAGTAAGTGAGGTGATCTCCCCCAAAAAGCTTGCAAGGGAACTTAACCTTATGTTTAGACTTCTTGTCCCCCCCAGCATCATCACCGTTCTTGTCATCGTTAGAACTTATGTTCCTATTCCCAACCTTACGATTGTTTCTTCCCTTTTTCTTGTTTCGTCCGAGCTGCTGGTTACCCTTCTGGTTCGACAATTGCATAGAGTGTACATTCGCTGATTGGGTGGGATGAGATGAAGTCGTAGCTTGTCACGATGCAGCCTGGTTAATAGACAAATTATTCATTTGATTCGTAATCGAGTCTATGGGTTTAGTACTCGTAGAGCCAACAATGTCATCAGCATGTGGCCCAGGTTTGAACTTAGGAACGAAGTATGACCGTGGTGCATTTGGTATAATCTCATATAAGAGCCTAGACTGAGCATAAATCAAGTCTAGTTGTTGAGCTTGGAAAATATCTTGTTCCTCATTCATAAATCTAGATGTGGAAACATCCTTAACTATATATGGCAATAACGACTTGAGGAACCATTCCAAAAGGAACTCTGGTGGAATGTTGGCCTTAATAGATCGGTTTCGTGTACGCCACTCCTAAATATGATCTGAGATATGCATGGATTTATCTTGCTGAAATGTCGACAAGAGCTCAATACCAGCATCGTAACACACATATAGCTGAAATTAGTTAAGAAAGGTCATGGCTAGGTCATTGAATGCTCTATATGTGCCCCTAGGGAACTCTATATACCATTTCGCCGCAGGACCCATGAGGGTGCGTTGAAATAGTTGTAAAAAAATGGAATCATGGTTCTACGGATTTGAAGAGCACCATAGGTGGAAAGTGGTGATATGCTCTCCAGGGTCTTCACCATTCTTACCTTCGAATTTTGGAATGTTCGAAGGAAGTTTGGCAAGGACAACTGGCCATGTCAGATCATGAGAAACCGGATCATTGGTCAACTTTGATAAGTCAAGTAGATTCAAAGTAGCTAGGAAAGGGAGCCTAGGTTGTGCCATTTGGTTCCACGTTCCCTGACATGACTGATCTATTTAGGTTGTTGGTGGTAAATATCGTGGCCTTGGCCAATCGAATAATAACCTCCTCCCATCTGAACCATAAACAAATACATGGGGATACTATAATTAGGAATACCTTGAGACTGGGGCGCTACATAGACATAGTTATAAGATTGATAGGATGGCCATCCCCCAGACACATAAGGAGGTACATAACCCCCTGACATAGCATAGTCGGCAGATGAGGGGACCACATGGCTATAAGCAGTACCCCGTCCTAAAGAACCACACGTGTTGTAAGGAGGGTGTGTCATGAAAAACACATTCGAAGGAATAGGTATGGAAAACGATGGAACATATGAAGGAATATATGACGTAGCTCCAATATTCACATGCATAGGGTCACCTCCACTAGAAGGTATCCCAATGGTATGCCTGGATGATGTGTAAGGAATTCCTCCCACAAAGGGTGTGGAAGGTACAATATGAACACTACCGAACTAATCGACATGGAACAGGATGGTAGTGCCCCTAGGCACACCACTATGACCAACACTAGGATCTACAGTTGATGATGGCATACTATCGGTCATATTTGGCATTCCAAATATAAAAGGGGTAGTGCTAGAAGGATCAGGATGAGTCTCATCACCTGAAATTCGAGGAGAAGATCGTCGGTGAGTATTTAAATAATCTAAAAACAGGGATCATGCATTATATGACATACAAACCTTAAAAGGATCAATTTCTTTCGGAGTCCCATATACACTGAACGACACGTTCCCCATCCCGGAGAACAAAGAAGGAGGGAATTCTGGGATCTCATATGCATGACTCATGATGAGACCGGTGTGTGAATCACAGTGAGTATGAGTCCACCTAGACTGTCTAACTCTCTTTCGTGAAGGAGGAGGAGACGTATAAGGAAAAAATCCTGCTAACCATCGAGAATGGCAAGATGCCAGTCCTCGATACACGATTACTCCACCAAAAAAAAGAGATTCAACTAACTACGAACCCTAGAGCAATCTAGCGCACACAGAGCACACTCCTAAGAGAATCTAAGCCAAAATGCAAGCACGCCAAGGGGAGGATAAATGAGCTCCTGAATGTAGTAGGTATGTCTCTCCTAGGAGAGGCTTGAGACTCCCATACACTACAAGCAGAGGTGTGTAACCAATTATAGTGGCTCTCAGCTTCAATGCATAAAGCTACTGTGTTGTTTGACCCCTACCTGGCCAGGACACTCACATAATAACCTCTGGAAGTACCCCCTACTATACCTAGGTAAGGCAACTAAGGTCACCCCAATATAACCAATGCTCAAGCGGACAGTCACATGTGGGATCTATCATATGGAAAGGGTAGAAAATCCCGAAGCTCCAAAGCACCAAAGGTTCCTCAAAATCCCCCAGATATGAATAAGCTCCTGGAAATATCTTCGATGATGCACAGAGAGTGGAAAGGGGCTATCCACAGCACAAAATTTTACGCTTCCTCATGCTTAACTCCTGTGTAAGAGGAGCCTCCTAAGAAAACTAATTATACCAAGGATTTGACTCTCTCACCTAGACATACACCTACTTGTTTTGTTTAGTAGTCCTGGAGAAATTTACTCACAAAAACCTATTCCAAGACTCGAAAACCTAAGCTTGTTGATGTACCCTATCAAATAAAAATGGGTAATTCAATTTAAATTAAGCATTGATTTTAGAGGTTGTGATCACTCAAAGTAAATGACCGTGCAACCAATTATGTTATGACTCAACATTGAAAGTAAATATGTACACCTAACAAACAATGGCAAGTGCAATTTTGTCTTTAAATGTGAAAACGGGGTATGCCACTACATGAGATGCATATTTTTTCCTTCAAATGACAATTCAACCATTCCTATATGAAAGTATGACTACTAATAAACTAAGCAAACCTAATGCAAGTACTATGCAACTGCAAAAATGCATGAACATGCCAAAAATAAAATATTTTTGTATTTTTGAAATAAATGATATGTAAATGCAATAAAATACTCTACCACCCCTAGACCCTGCAACAACTTTCAGACAACAACGAATCAAGACACTGAAATAAAAGAAATCTAATGCACTAATACCAAAACAAAAAGGAAACAAGATGCAAGAACAAATTCTAACTAAGAAGCAAATAAAAAAGGTCTCTGGTAAAAAATAGAGGCAGTAGATAGACCACAGAAGGATCCAAGAAGGCTAAAAAACATTCAAAATCCACCCAACATCTCTCAAACATCCAATTCACACTAAAAAAGAGGGACATACGTGACTGTTTGCAGGAAAACTACGTGTATACATGGTTGTTCAGACAAAACCCGCATGTACATGCAACTATAAAGCAAAAACCAACGTACAACAAGAGAAAGGGGATAAAATGACAATCGGAGACCTAAATTGCTTCAACAGGACACTAATAGGATAACATACTTCTGGACCCGACACAAAAACAAAGAGAAACAGAGAGTAATTCAAGCACATTGTGCACCCAATCCCTAAAGAAAAACAAGGAATTTCCCCAGCGGAGTCACCAACTCTGTTAGGGAGAGAAACTTCCTATGGCTTGGGGTAGACCACGATAAACTAAATGACACCAGAAATCGATCCATTTCAATATGCAAGAGAAAGAAATGTTGCTAACACTAAGGGATATGAAACATACCTTATTCCGAACGGTTGATGTAGATTCTCGTTGAGATTTTCCAACATGCTTGTATTTATAATTCACTCTCAACAACAGTAAACAAGACAAGCATGCTATTTATCAAAGTGTTAGGCTTACTCTAGCATATATAAAACCATCATGCATAAGCAAATATAACTACATCCATGGATAAAATATTCATAGTTATACACATGTAATGGACGAGAAATGAATATTTATATTAATAATAAACAGAAAGAACAGAGACAAACTCTGTCGGCACCTCATCAAAATGGAGAAACCGAGTCCTCCACCTAGGCTTCAACCACTTCAATCATCCATCTCAATGACAAGATTACAAAGGAATGGCAAGCTTGGGAAGAGCAACATTGTGTGCTCAAAAGAACAAAGGGATACAGACTCAAGCATAGGATGGAATATTGGTCAATACTGAGAGTGGGGGGTGGGGAGGGTGAATCAGTATTGTTAAATTTTTGCCATTTAAACCACTTATTTAAACTTTAATCAAAACATGAAATCAACAAGATACACAAAACACATATATTATCATGGAACCCCAATTGGGTAAACCACCAACACTTTCTATACTGTAAAAAATATATTTACAATCAGTTTTTGTAAGCCACAACTTGCTGGAGACACCAATCCCCAAGTTTCTTAGCAAACACTGAAGGATGCACCCACAACCTGCTTTCTTCCTGCCCTTGTAAACAAGGATACAACTATACCCTGATTTTCCAACCACTACTGGAAGGAGGCTACGACCCCTTGGTTTTTTTAGCTGCTACTGAAAGGATGCTTCGACACCCTATTTACCAGCTACCACTGGAAGGAGGCTACGAACCACTTGTAGGCATGTAGCCTGGCCTAGCACCTCCCTGCCACCCTAGTCTGTTTCTTATCAGTCTTCCAGATCTTCTTTTAACTCTGTCACTGGTTTTTTCTTCCACTCACTGTGGTCTATGTTTCTTCTTGCTGCAGCTTGCTTGGATCTGGACTCCAGAGATAGCTTCATTTCTATTCTCTGACTTCTGTCATGTCATTCTTCATCTTGAATGAGCACACACTCTGGTGTTCATGTTGCTTCAAGTATTCATCTCAAAACTCAACATTTACTTTAGTTCTTATTCTTAGATATATCTTCAATCTAAATTGTTGAGACTATGCTTTACTTCTCTGGTCTTTTTATTACTTCATATCTTCATCGTGAATAAGTAGACAGAGACACTCACACTTCAAAATGAGCTTCTGTTTAAATATGTCTTTACACCAAACCATTGTGTCTTTCCACTGGTATCACACCTCTTTCAAAATCACGTCCTTTCAATTTAGAGAGTCGTGCCTTGTTATTAAAACATGTTTTTAACTTCCTCTTTCAAAATCACGTCCTTCTAAACTTCTGTAAAACACGCCCTTTCAATAAATAATAATTCTCTGTCTTATTCAATTTATAACTATTGATGATTAGTTAACATAACGCGTCCCTTCAACATTTGTACTCTGATTTCATGATAAACAATTTAAATTTTATTTTTATAAACATTCATACCCAAATAGTAATAATTAACTCTGTCTTAACCTTATCAGTCACGGCCTCTTTACAACTAATGTGCTTCTATTTTCATTCATGTACCTTTACTTATTTATGTTTATTAATAATCATTTTGTTTTCCATATTTAAACAAATTTGATACAACATTCATTTTTCTTACTAAGCTCACAAAGACTCTATAAATTAATATCTGGAGTTTCCAAGATAATAGCAGACATCCTTCACGTTGTTGTGAACAACTTTCACAACATATGTGAGCATTACCTTTCACAGACTGTGTAGACATATTTTTTCTTGGTGCAGGCATATGTATAAACTTTATGCAATCAATTTATATATTATGAGCTGGCATATTTAATTTCTGTGCACACACATTTTTATACACAAATTTTCACTGACTTGGCAGGTCTATTTTTCACATGTGGGATCTCTAGAAAAGAAGTTGAAGCTATGTCTGGATGCACAGATTTCCAAAGAATAGAATCATAGCATCTGATAAAATTATGGGCACAAGGACAACACCTTACGGGCATTTCCAAATGACCTCTTAGACTTCATGATCTAACTTTTTCTCGATTTGGCAGATTTCTATTTTGCATGTGTGACATCCAGAATAGGATCTGAGACTATGGCTAGATATCCACTGCACCAAGGAACAAGACCATGTTATATGATAAATTTTTTCATCAAAATAACCCCTCGTTGCGGGCATTTCCAAATGCCTTGTCAAATGCCTGATTCTAACAACCAATTTTCTTGTGTTCTTAATATGCAAAATAACATTTTCCCTACTTTTGGCATATTGATATTTTGCATATCTGACCATCATAAAGAAAACTGAAGGTATGGCTGGATAGCCATTTCACCAAGGAACAGGTGGGCATTTCTAAATGGCTTATCAACCTACATTTGGACATCAAAACCAATTTCTTCTCATTTTGGTAGGCTAGTAACTTTGTCACCAAACACTCTTTTTGAGAGCGGAGACCATGGTAGGATAACCTCTCTAATAAGCTATAGGGTGATAGATTCAGATAATTTTTATCATACATCTATGAGGTTTGGCAGACATTTCCCCAAGGTCACCTGGACTAGTTTTTCCAACACTTCGTCATTTTCAAGAATTTTCTCCAAGTTTATTTTGAAACACTAGTTTGGCATATTTGTAACTTTCAGCTCAAAAATGATTAAGGAAAACTTAGACCATGAATAGGTAGACAAACCAACGCACTACATCCTGAACATATGTTGCGGGAATTTACTTCAACCCATAATTTGTGGCGGGCATTTTCCTGAGGATACTTAGCCATTTTTACTTGCTCTCGTGCAAAATCCTGTTTTGGCAGACCTAGAACTTTCTCCTTAGAAGTGATGAAGGAAAATTGATACCATGACCAGATAACCACTATAGAAAGCTATAGCCAGGTACCATGGTGCGGGAATTTTAATCAGACCATGAATTGTGGCGGCCATTCTTTTAGACCCTCTTAGACCAATTTTGACTAATTATTCTATACTTCGTCAATTTCCTGATTTTCACCAATTTGCCATATTTCTCCCAATTGATGTCATAATGCAACAATGACTTCAAATTCATGCCACATCATCATCTATGCCATGCCATGTCATCATATCTGCCATATCATCATCCATGCCATGTCATCACTACCTTTGTCTTTTCTTTGACTTTCACTGAGTTCACTCTAGCATCATGTCCTTGGTCATTCCTTTGTCATCACTGAACTCCTTTTGACATCAATGAAAACTAGTGCCAACCTATATTTCCAACAACATAAGCAAATGAGGCAACAACGAACTATAGTTTCCTTTCTATCGAAAATTCTCCTCCTTCAATGCATCAAAGAGGCTCAATATATAACCCTCCAATGGACAAAGGAGGGTCGAGTTGGAGCGTTTCCAGGCATATGGAAGGCCACGAGTAAAGTTATTCGGGACTCATTGAGGAAAAATCCAAAAGTTTTTGTTTTTATGCAAATTTCCCGATGTACGTGGGCTACAATGGAGCAAGCTGCATGTACACATGGGTATCAGCTTAACATTCATGTACAACCATAAACATGTGTTTTTTAGGGAATTTCTTGGAACATCAAAGTATCATTTGATCATGGGGGGTCCATAGAGTATTCAAAGGGAAATGGAAGGCCATAAAGGTGTGATATACCAAGTGTGGTAAAATCAGCTATAACAACTGGTCTATTTGGCTTTTCAAAGGATGGAAAATTCCATTTTTTCCACCAATATTCCGTTCAGCAAAAAACATAAATGCCATTTGGAAAATCACAAACTTCAAAGGAGTAGAAGTTAAAAAGTTTGAGGTCATCACTCGAGTAGAGGTGGAACACTTTGGAAATATTTACAATGTAGAGGAAAGAGTTTTTATTGTTGAAGTGGTCGAGATAGCTTAATATTCCCGTAGATTTGTTAATGAGTAAGAGAAACAAATTTTAAGGGAGACAATTACTAAGAATGTGTTACAAGAGGTTTTGCACAATTTTCAAACAGAGAAAATATCATGCCTTGATGGTTGGGCAGTTGAATTTTTCCTAGGATTTTATGAACTAATGGAAGAACATATCCTTAGAGCAGTTGAGGAATTAACGTCGACATGTAGGATCGTAATAGATTTCATTACAAGTTTTCTTGTACTCATTCAGAATACGGACAATCCCACATCCTTTGAAGAGATGGAACCTATTTCACTTTGCAATTCCATTTATAAAATTGCGGGAAAGATACTTGCAAGAAGGGTTAAAAGGGTATTATCACTACAAGGAGAGGCCCTTTAGTGGAGGTTATAGCGGATGCTCCTCTCAAACTTAGTCCAAATATCCATTTACAGCAGAGGTGAGTGACCAAAGGTTTTAGGGAAGTTTTTTTTATAAATTTTTTTTCTTTTTTTTCGGTGCGCTTATTTTAATCAGAATGCACCAATCCATTTCCAATATAGATGCACCAAGAAGCCATAAAACACATTGGATCATGTCCAAAAAAATCATCAAGCACAAAAAAAAATCGAAACAAATGCATTACGTAAATATAAATTTCCCAATGCATTTATATCAACCACGCATCGGGACGCCATAAATATTGTCGCATTGCGAGCAAAAATATCGTCAAGCGAATAAAAAACCTATATGTTCAAATCCAATGTGTCTCTTCACTACAAATGAACCAATCTAGGATTTTATTAAAAAATAAACTATGATGCACTTAAATGAAACAAACGCAGTGGTGCACCACATCCTTCAAAGCATCAAAGTAGGGTAAACCGCTAGAATACCGTATTGTTGTTTTTCTATTCTTAATATCCATTATTGGTGCGGTTTCTACAATAAATCGCTACGATGTGGTATAATATGATACACACCGCAATAGGGTTCAAACACAAATTTAAAACAATGGACTATATTTTTTTATTTTAAATTTTTATTATTGGTGCGTTATATATAAATAATTGCACCTGTGAGTTATATATTTCGGTGCACCCAAATTAGGTTTTATAAAAAAAAAATTACTAAGTGAAAAAATATTTTTTACCACACAATAGTGCTTTTGAACCCTATAGCACCGGTGTCATACAATCCCTGCTTAGACGCCCTGACATTCGTGCTCCATGTGGAGGCATTTTCCATGTCTATTAGTTGTTGACTGTAGTTTGAATTTTTCCACACGGTGGGAAAAATTTCAAATTTCAAATCACATCACAACCATATCTCCCCGATGCCAAAATGTCTAGGTAAATTCTTTGTTAGTTCATAATTTAATTTTTTGGCAGACTAAAATTTAAAATGAACTTTTTTTCTCATTACTTAAAAAAAATAAAAACCTACGCAATGCAAGTCGAACGGTTCGACTTGCACTGGTCACGGTGCTCCCTGTAAATTTATAGGGTGCATCATGGTGATGCATTAATGTAGTTAGTGCACAAAGCTAACGGTGTGTTATGGTCTCATAATGCTCCATGAACATAAACCAAACCTTAATAAAAAACTTTCCCTGCCTTTATTGTTGCAGTACCTTAAAACTTATGCATCGACGCCACGGTGCACTGACATGTATCCAAGACATTGCTTCTAGATCTAATTTTCAACCCATAGGAAGTTACGGTGCGCTATATGCACCATTATTCACTGTAGATGGTGCAATTCCATTCCATAATGCACAAGTTTTATCATTGCAAAATTTAAAAATATAAAAGAACTCAAACATTTCTCGATGCGGTTTCATGAACTAACCTCATCGACAAGGCCGTAGGTTGGAATCTAACGAGCACACCAATAGAATTAAAAAAAATCTTAAAATAGTGTGCCCATTAAACATAATTGTACCACAATTCACTCGCCCCATTTACAGAGTGATGACATGTCCACAACACACCGGTAATGTGGTTTAAAACTTTAACTAAATGTAAACAATGTGCTACGATATAGTATCTGCACCGAGTTTCTAGGTGCGTTTTAGTGTATATGGTGCACTAGTAAAGCATGAAATTGAAAAACACGCACAATACGTCAATGGTGTGGTTAATAAACATTGACACAACATTCATGGTGTGTTTATGTTTAATGGGCACATTGTCATGAACCATTTAAAATTTTTAAACTTCCAACGACCCCCAGTTTATCAAGGCACGTGTAGTGAAAAGGAACCGTTGGCGATGTAGTTGTTCTATAAACGCACCACCAGCTATGCAGTTGTTGTATAAAAGCACCGTTGGCGGTGCACCTCTATTATTTAGGCGCACCACTTGTAAAAAAGTATTGTTTAGAGAGAAGAAATTATCATTAATGTTTTTAAAGAACATTTTAATTGAATGAAATATCTCATGTTTTCATATATCTATTAATGACATTGATTCATGGAATTTGTGAAACAAATATGTGAGCGGTGATAGTATGCTCAGAAAGAGTGCGCAAGGATGGATCAATACAACTTGTTCTGAGACTAGGAGGCTAGGGAGAGGGGGAGGGATTTGTATCCTTCCCCCATTACTGCTTAGAATTGAGGGCTATTGAGGGTTATTGACCTCCTAGATTTATATCAAGAGGCTACATCCCTTAAGGGTAACTCTTCATTATTGCCTCATTTGATCCGATGATGGGAATATCGTAGTAAAGCATTTCATGTTGGTCTCGATCAATGGTTCCATCCGACTAAGGAGGACATTTATTTCATCACTGGGTTGTCCATGAGAGGGGAGGATTTTCCCTAGTTCCTCGATGTCCCAGTTGGTCCTGCAGTAGAGAGTAAGCTAGATTACTCTCTGAGATAATCAGTGATGAGGTTTTCCACCTCTAATTATCAGGTGAGCGGTGGGCAACTTAAGATTTCTGCTTTTAGTTGAGGAGGTTAGGTGCCTCTCTCTTTTGCTTACGACGCTAGTGCACTCCATCAGTAATGGGTAGAACATTAGTTTCCCTTTATTGTATTATGTTGAATCTTTATTGCAAAGACCTAGATGCATTATGTGGTCTGCCATTTTTTTTGCAACAATTTTGTTATGCTTTGGATAGATGTTGTGCATTGATTATTGGGAGGTCTAACTTCCCTTTTTGTTCATAGATTTTTAGTTTATTTTTTTAGAGGTTTTCGACCACCAAGTCATTATTTTACTGCCTCCCTTATAGGTCGATGAAAGAAGTGTGTATGCACATGTGGGGGTAGATGATGCCCAAGAGGGGGAAAGCTGACTTCTTGCCTAGGATCGCATCATATGTGCTCAAGATGTTAGGCAGTGAGGAGGACCATACATTAGACATCATGCCATATCCATACACAAACTTGAACTAGAGAGGGTGCCCTGACATCTTCTTCACCTAGGAGGAGCTAGCAGATGAGAAAGGTAATATTAACGTTATGTTTAAATTACTATAGTTGCATTCTATTCTCTTTATACTTAATGCAAATGAAATATCTTCTAAATATAGAATTGTTTAATGAAATTGTCTAATTATTATTGTGTATTATATATTTTGCAAACGTGGAACATTTGATGGTGAGGTCAGTCCAACTCCTCCCAATCAGGAGTATGAAGATATGGAGGAGCCAGATTAGGTTGGGCCACAGTTGGTTGGTGACATCATGGCTGCCGTCCGCATAGGCCCAAGGAAAGGTATCACCAGGATGCGAGAGATAGGTTAGCGATATTGTTGGCACGGTAGGGGGTTCAACCTGTATGGGTGTATGACAATGTTCGATAGCCTTACCTTGCATATACATGGAGGATTGTTCCTCATGAGATGAGGATCTTGATGCAGCATATTTTTGGTGCATGCATTCGATTAGCTACTAGGAGGGATGACTATCAACCTCCTCATCCACCTCCTCCACCTCCATCTCCTCCTCCATCAACTTCAACATATACTTCTCTACCTTTGCCTCCATCAGCTTCAAAACCTACTACTAAACCTCCTCCTCCAGCAACTTTGTCGACATCTCATCTACCTCCTCCTCCTCCACCTCCTCCTCCATGAGCTCCTTCATCATCTCCTCCACTTATAATAGACCGACCTGCCGATCTTACCGATAGGTCTGACCATACACCATTTCCTACTCTAGTTAGATCTATTATAAAGATGCCCAGAAGGGATCATGCAATTCAACTTAATGGACCTATCCATGCTTCTCTCTAAGCTCTTTTTTTCTGGCATAGGTATCGATGCATTTGGCTCTATTAGTGGAGGGTCTAATGCCTATAGCTATGTTGGTAGGGGTATTGGTACTACGTCTAGATCTAATGGTGGGGGTGATGATGCCTCTGGATTTGGTCAGAGAGATATTGGTGATGACTCTAGTGGAGGTGGATAAGATATGTCATAACAGTTATTCGACCAAAGATATATATTTGGCATATTATATCATCATTTGATGTTATATATGTTCATATATATACTTCACTTTTCATGTTTATGTTGATGTTTGTTAGATGTGTGTGATGCTTATGCATGCTATAGTATAATGCAGCTTGTGTTTTTCTAGATGTTATTATTAGATTTGTGTGCTATATGATATTTAAGTTATATGTGTGGGTGTTAGATGATGGTAGTGTAATGTTTATGATGTTCCGCTCATGTTTATGTGTATTTATATGTTTATGATGTTATATCTATGATTGTTATGTTTATGTTTATAACGGTATTGTTATCACAATTCTTGTAGTTTCCCCTTTAGGTGATCCTATCCAAGATGGTAGAGAGGAAGGAAACTAAAGTTGTGACATACAATAGCTAAGACCTCTGTAATGGTTTAGTTGTCACACCAGTCAAGGCTACCGACACTTTAGACCAAGCTAGTATCTAAGCCTGGGGGCATACCTATAATCAAGAAAACCTTAATTAAGACAAATTCAGTGCGTCTAGGGAAGGTATCCTAATTAAAGGTTGAATCAAATTCTAAGTTATGAAATGTTCCTACGTAAAAATCCCCAATTTTCCCCGGGGTTTAGCTATGAAAATCAAATCTAAGGGAAAAGAGGTGAAATTAAATTAAATTACACACAAAAATTAATTTCTAGGTGAAGTATGTGTTGATTAAGAGTGATTCTAGCAATACTCGAATCAAGGTTCAAGCCAAAATGAGATATTCCCCAAGGAAGGTGATTTTCCCCAAGAGAGACCATTGCTTTGGATGGGAAAATGGAGTCCAATTAACATGAAACTTGGTCCTTAGAGGTTTTAGGTAATTTACAACTTGGGTTTTGAATCTTAAGGGTGGACACAACCTAGAACTATGTAAACCTAGAAACTATGGTTTTAAAAGAGGGTTTTAATTTGATTTTTATGCTTGGGAATGCAAATACTAAAAAATAAACTGTAGAGGAGATTTACCTTAACTGGAAATGAGAGATGCCATGAGATGTCACCCTTTATCCAACATTGTAAAATTGGAAGCTTGATTTTAATTGTCGTTGAATCTCTTAAGTTACCCAATGCACCCGCATGTCAAAGAGAAACCAAGCACAATAAGAATCAACTAAAATTGTGCTTGAATTTAAATCCAACAAGAAAGAAATACATGCAAGAAGAAACGAAGGATTCATGAATCAAACGCTAAGCAAAACTCCCTGCATTGATTTAGAGAGAGAGAGAGAGAGAGAGAGAGAGAGAGCCCTCTGATTCACCCTCCAACAAATGTGTCCTCCTACAAGTGAAATCAACACCAAACATATGCCGAAAAATAAAAACTAATCATCTAGTGCCCAAAGAGACTCAGAAACGCAAGGGTCATGCTCTTCTCAGAGATTTCACAAGTATGCCAAAAGATATTCTATTATTATTTCCAATACAAGATCCAAAGTGTCAATGGGATACAATGAGGGGATCACAACTCTTAAATAGATCGAGAGTGTGTCTACATTATAACCAACATCATTCCAATTGTTGATATTAAAACATTATCAATGGTGGAGATCTTTTATTTTATTTTACATACATGGATCACAAATACCAATTCAAAGGGGGGCACACTTTTGCCCAATGATTCCTTAGGAAAGGAAAAACATACATAGATTGTGATATAACATGATTATACATATAAATGGGATTCCTTAGGGACATAAATCACCCTAGGATCCCTCACAACATAATAACATAATATATAACATGGTGGTATATCCAAACAAAGGACAAGTGTGCCCTCTCTAGGAGATGCCCCCCTTTGGACCAGATAAAATATGCAATGTGCTCCTCTAAAAGGTATGAAACATGGAATATGTGTAGAAGACCTCATTTTATCATGTCAAGTCATCCCCAAGTCGTTTCCTATCAAAAAATAGCCAAATTGGTTTTCTTAGTGTAGCCATGATCATTTTTTTATGAATAAAATGCCTGAAAATCACTGCTGAAAATCATAGCACATATGTCCATTCGAAAATACATATGAAGGTAAACACCATATCCAATAATAAAAATACAACCATAATAATAATAATAATCCATGAAACGTGTGCACAATGGCCAATAATCATCAACCGAATTTGGAAATGGTACATTGGACACATCTGGAGTATAAATGTACAATATCAAACCTTATAGTCAAAATTCCTTGGTAATCGTGTTGACCAAGTCAAAATACTCAAAATAAAGGTTGAGTTATAATTTGTATTATCTTGTATGTATCATGAATGAGCGAAGCTCACATGATTATGTTAATAGCCAAACTTAAAACAGCAATAGCACAATAGTGGTACATAAGCATAAATACACATATGACTTGAGTTAGAGTAACCATTAAATCCTTTACAAAACCCCCTTTGTATGCTCACTTGCAGACTTAAACAATTCACTATGATGGGTGAGGTGAGTAAACCAAGACTTGAGATAAAGGGAGCGACTTATTGAATTTAACATAATGATCTTTCACATAGGGGAAACAAGAATCCACTTGTACCCATGAGAAACAAAGAACAATAGAGAATGAAAGTGTCTCACAAATGGAATAAGTTGATTTGAGGAGTGTCTATTCAACTTTAAGAAATGTCTACAACTCACATCCAAGCTTGACTCAAGCTCCATGAGGATATTTTCTAGGACCCTTGCATTGAGTATATAATAAATTGTAATGTAGATATCATAGGGGACACTTATAATTAGTTGTCTCTTACTCCATCTCACATCCTAACCCACAGGCTCTGTGAGGATAAATTCATTAAATTTCATGTAAAATTTGGCTAGGATTCATTTAGATATAGCATTTGTTATACATATGATTTTAGGCCTTTCACATTTTTATTTCATATCCCTCTTATATGTACTTTTTTGTAAATAAAAGACATTGTATTACAATAGAAAGGATTAATTACATCACAAGGAAAATGCTAAGACATACCAGCTGACAGAGAAATGCACAGTGAAACCACACCAGTCAAGGTCAGTCGTACCGAATGGACAGGTAGAAATCCCAAACCCCCAAAAATAAACAACAGAATGCCTCTACCAACTACTAACCCCCCATTACAAAAAGGACCGACAGGGACTAGAGGCAACCCATCATTACATAATCGAAAAACTGGAAGAGAAAAAATGAAGCATCAAAGGAGAAAGCAACCACGACTCAGATCCTCTTAATACCAGGGATACCCCTAAAGGTGCCTGAAGTAGGGGTAGCACCAACATACATACTTTGATTACCAGGAACCAATAAGGATCACTCTTGGCTATCACCATGTACCATGTTGCTACCGGACACCCTCGCACAAGGTCTAGCAGTCTCCAGCTGCCTGATATTTGCCAGAAAAAAAGGAATGCCCAGGCTTCCAACCACCACATCTAACTTCTTGTGAATCAAGTGGAATTCCTCATTATTCTTTTTCCACACATGCACAGGTTCCTCATCGCCTTGCTGCTTCGCTTCCTGAACCACAGAAGAGTGCCCAATCAGCTGCATGTTAACCCAGTACTGCATTAACATACGGTCATATGCAGAGGAACGACCCGTTGTTTTCCCTGAATCAATTACCCAGTCAACCACCTCCTTATGCAAATCCTCAGTGGGCTTCGCCTTCACCTCCTCCCACAGGTTCCTAACCAATTTATCGATTTCCAACCGGATGGACAAGGGCACGTGATCTTTATAGGACTCAATAGCCTCTTGGGCATGCAATCGGGTACACGAAGCATAACGTTTATCCTCCTTATGCCAAAGGATCCCCTTTCCTTTTCCAATAGGATAGATAAAAGCCTTTCCCAGAACCCCCTCCTGTCTTAAAGACCGTTTGGGAGCCATGAAAACTAGTCCACCCAAGCTACCACCTCCTACTACACAGAGAAAATACACCACTCGACAAGCTTACTCCTGGACTTGCACAGACCCAAAACCCAAATTACACAAGATAACCAGGTCACAACGAATAGCAATGGAGGGTGGCGGCACCTGCCAAGGATAAAAGGAGGGGGCCTTCATCATTTTCAGATCCAACTTGTACCCTGTAAACCTCACCCCAATCATGCTGCTGACGTCCTACATACTACAACAACTAACTGCCATCATTTTGAATTTAAAGAACATATCATTGCTCTAAGTTCTTCCAGCCTCCCCCATCCCATCGCACTTGAGACCGTACTTGGACACACCCTCCCGAGCCTGCCTTAACCTTTAGGGGAGCTTAGGCCACGTGAACCCACGTGTTAGCATGACATGAAACCTGGGCTGGTTCATGCCCTCTATCCTCTGCATTATTCCTATATTCAACACGTACCAGCTGAGGTCTCATTGCAAAGTCATGAGCAGCCACCTGTCGATAGATCTAGGACTAGTCTTTAAGGTGAAAATATTCCAAAGGACCCCTACTATGCCCCATCCCACTGTCCACGCCAGCATTAGAGAGCACATCCACCACCTTGTTGGCATCACGACGGACGTGTCCGAAGGACACCATCGAATAACTATCTAGCAGAAGTCTAAGGTAATCCAACCAGCTTGTAAGACACCAGCTGGCAGAGATTCTCTCCGATGCCTTCTCGTTTGCCAAACCCTTCGCCATCTGGATCAAGATGTTGGTTTCACCTTTGATTATAGCAGGAAACCAACCACCATCTCATAGGCATTCGAAACCCCCTATCAGGCCCTCTAATTCCATAGAGTTGTTAGTGTCAGAGCCAATGGAGCCCAGATAAATTGCTATCACTGTGCCATTCGCATCTCTAGAGACACCACCATATCCAGCTAGCCCTGGATTGCCTCGAGAGGCACCATAAAAATTTAGTTTGAAAACCCTTGCTGGGGGCAAGGACCAGAGAGACGGGCTAGAAGGTCTACAGAACTTCACTTTGCTCTGGAAACCATCCAACTGGGCTTTGTCAATACCCCAATTTGCTGCAACATTGCACTCCTCCTCCAGGATGATCTTATCCAATTCATCCCATTGACTGGTGCGGATCGAGGAGGGAAGGTTATCCTGAAGAATCATCCATACTTCGTCCACATTCTTCTTTTTGTCCCTGAATATCCTACCATTCCTTTCTTTCCAAATACACCACAGAACCATACGAGGAAAAGCCTCCCATAGGGAACGAATGATCCTATTTTTGAAGGCCTTGGGGTGTCATTCTTTAAGAGTTTGAGCAGGGAACCCCCGTCGTCTGTCACTCCTTTTGAAGTTCAAAGCCCCTTTGTCCCAAATGGAAGCCGTAAAGATACAACTATCCAGGAGGTGACCCATTGTTTCTTTTGCCTGGCAGCACAGAGGTCACTGAGATGGTCCTAGGATACCTTGTTTCTTAAGGTTTTCACCAGTTAGAATACGACCTTTGGCAACCAGCCAAGAGAATGTGGCCACCTTCGTCCACAAGTTAGTGACCCAAATTTTCTTCCAGAGCTCATTCCCTTCCTCATTACTGCAGATCTTGATGTTATAATATTCCTTGATACTAAAGGCTCCCTTCTCGGCATAGCCCCAAGGAAGAATATCCGTCTCTCTCATAACCCTTACAAAGTATTGTTGTAGCTCCTCCTAAAACATTCTAAGATCATTAGCATTGTCTAGGTTAGGCTAGACCTGATAATTCCACTGTCTCCTACCATCGAAGGCACGGTCTTCCCAGTAGTGCAAAACCTTGATTCTCCCTTCTTCCTGGCCTGTGCCACGCAACCGATGCCATATCTGATCCGAGCCCAACTTTAGTAGCTGATTCTAAGAGTCTTCCTAGAAATTATCACTTTCACCATTTTGAATCTCCCAGAAGCAATGATCCTGCACCAAACGTCTCCCTCCCACCGCTTTTTACCAAATTGGTGAGCCAGGAAGATCCACATTGAGGCGAACCGATTGGTCTTTGGGTATGTCTCTAGCATACTTGATATGCCAAATCCTGGCCCAAGGTTCTTCAGTATATTTAGACCATCTCTACCACACTTTAGCTCCTTGGACTTCCGCCATGACATCAAGGTCTCTAAGCCCAACCCCCCCTGATCCTTAGGTTTGCAGATACCTTCCCAGCTGACCAGAGAAAATTTGGCTTTGGCCTCCCTTCCTCACCAAAGAAAGTTCCTTTGAATGCTCCTGATTTCACGAAGAACCAATTTGGGAGCTAAAAGAATCGAGAAAAGGTAGACTGGCATAGCATGAAGCACAACTTTGACTTGAACCAGCCGACTTGGGAGGTTTAAAGGTCTAAGAACCCAACTAGAGAACCTGTGTTTCATATGGTCAAGGAGCTCTTGCAATGAGAGTTTTTTCAGCACTCCCACCCCTAGTGGGATCCCCATATATTTAGAAGGCATCACCCCATGAGAAAAACCAAGGATCCAAATAATATTTCTCTGCACAATTGGAGCAATCTTCAGGAAGAAGACCTGTGACTTATTGGGATTAACGACCAAACCTGGGGCCATAGTAAAGAGATTTAAACTGTTCTTGAAGCTGTGGGCTTCTTGGACTAAAGGGTGCCCCATGAGCATGGTATCATCAACAAATTACTAATGATTCTAGGGATCCATACCTGCATCGAGCTTGAGTCCCCTTAAATCCCCATTCCTAGCTTGAGTCTGAATCAGATGACTCAAACCCTCATCCATAAGAATGAAGAGAAAAGGAGACAGCGGGTCCCCTTGCCTAATGCCCCTGGAGGCCTAAAACACTTTAGAAGGGGAGCCATTCAGAAGGATGTTGTAAAAGGGAGATGTTACCAGCCCCATTACCCATTACACCCATTGAGGGCAGAAGTCGTAGGCCTCCAACATCTTGTTTATGTATTTCCAGATGAGTTTATCATAAGCCTTCGCTATATCCAGTTTGATCATCATGCCAGGAGTTCTGTAGCTCTTCAAGGAGTGAAGCATTTCATGGACCAGGATAACCCTATCCAAGATCTGTCTCCCTTCCACAAACCCATATTGCTCCGAGCTAATGAGCCTTGGGAGGAGGGGCTTCAAGCTATTAGCTATAACCTTGGATATAATTTTGTAAATTACATTGCATAAGGCTATGGGTCTAAATTTGTTCGGTTTGTCAGCACCAACCTCTTTAGGGACGAGAGAGATGAAAGTAGCATTGAAAGCTTTGAGAACTCCTCTCTTATTTCTAGATTCCTCCACAATCTCCAGAAGTTCCTCCTTGACTAAATCCTAGAAGTGATGAAAGAAATTTGAAGTAAAACCATTTGGCCCCTAGGGCTTTCCCTGGAGCCATCTGGTGAATGACTTCCTCCACCTCCTGCATAGAAACAAGTTTAACAAGCATTTCATTATTTTCCCTGGTCATAGTCCTAGGAATTAGGTCAGTGATCCTGATTATACTATGCTCCTATCTCCACCATCTTCTTTGAGGATATCAGAGAAATGCTGGGACAACTCTTCCTCTATTTCCCTCCGGGTTTCCACCCTGCTACCATCCATATTTTTGAGCTTGTGGATTTTGGAGCTATTTCTATTCTAGATGACTGTGTTGTGGAAAAATTTAGTATTCCGTTTCCCCCCTGGAGCCATTTAACCCTAGCCTTCTGTTCCTAGAAAACCCCTTCCTGTCTGTCTGTGGCCTCTAACTGTCCTAGAAGATCCTTCTCCTTAAGCTTCATGTGATCATCCCATCCTTCCTCCATCCCCTTTCTACTGGTGATTTCAATCTCACTTAACAGCCTTTTCTCGTCATCAAATATATTTCCAAACTCTTCCCTGTTCCATGTACGGATTTTGGCCTTCAGGATTTTGAGTTTTTGCTAGAAACTAGTACATTATTATACCCACAAGGGGGACCATCTCCTGCCACCACTGGGCCACCAACTCCTTAAAAGTCCTTATGCTCCATCCAGAATTGCTCAAATCTAAAAGGCTTGCTCAAGGTAGAGTTTGACCAATCCCAGTTGAGGAAAACGGGCCAGTGGTCAGAACCTGCTGTAGGGAGAACATCTATTCTTATTTCTCCCATACCATGAACAATATGCTCAGAGACCAGGAATCTATCAAGATACGAGGCCACCAAATGATCTCCCCCACATTTGTTGTTCCAAGTGAACCACCCATTCCCTGTTTCCATATCCACCATTGGACTTTGGGTCAAAAAGTCACTGAAGGATTCCTGAAACTTGTCCAGGGATCTCCTGCCCCCTTTCTTTTCCCCAAGATTGACAATGAGATTGAAGTCACCTCCAATAACCCAGTTCCCAGACTCGGACAGAACCTTGAACCATTCCAAGAAATCGAAAAAGGCATGTTTCTTGGGGAAAGCACTCGGGCCATAGATTTTCATCAATGATCCTTTAGAGCCAGAGCTCAGGTGTCGAAAGCTTGCTATAAGCGCAAACTTAGTGGCATGCCAGTCCATGAGATCCATAGCATTTGGGTTCTATAGGATCACACAACCACCAACCATTCCGACATCATCAAGAGCCACATATTTACTCCCTTTCCAGATCTTCTCCCTAATTTTTTCCATGGTTTCAGAATTGCACTTAGTTTCTTGAAGAAAAAAAATATTTGGTTTCTCTAGTTTTATTTTCCTAGCTATAGATTTTCACTTCCTGGGGTGATTACACCCTCTTATGTTCCAGGATATAATATTCATTGACAAACCTTTTTAAACTCAGAGAAGGCCGCTTGGATGGTGGGGTATTAACCTGATTCAATGAGCTTCACTCCTACCTCCGCTATTCGCTGTTGGTTAGTCTTCCTTCCTCTGCGAAGTTCATCTTTTAGGGTTTTCCTTTTGCTGCCTTTTTGTGGGTCAGGTTCAATTCCCAGGTCCTGGAGAGCTCTAGTTCTGCTAATTGCCTCTTGGAGAAGTTCTATTTTCCTTATGGAAACATATCCCTTACCTTTCTTCCCACATTCAGCCTCAATTGCGTCTAGATCAAGTTCACCCAACTCCATGTCATCCACCTCATTTTCCTCCAGACCTTCTGTAGGGACACAAAGCTCTTCTTCCTTTGACATCTCCGAGTGTTGTACAAGAAATTTTTCCTGAACCTCCTTTCCTGTGACGATTCCGTCAGCACCATCCTTCTCTTCCAAAGCTCAAAGGGGTTAACCGACCTGGGGTCTTTACCCCCCTGACCTTTCTTGGTTTTGGCCTGGCCTCCTCCTCTACCTTTTCTTTTACTCTTGAGTTGAGAAAAACCTTCCCGATCTATCTCTCCCTCATGCCTCTGGTTAGGGGAGGTTGTTTGTTTTAATAGTAATGGGAAATTCCTGCCAAGGTGGTCGTATTCATGGTAATGGTGACAACGAAAGGCAAATAGGTTGAAGCCATTCCTCATCCTCCCAATTCATGCAAATAGCTTCTGGGAGTTCCTTCGATAGATCTAGATAGACACAGATGCGGGAAAAAGCGGTATATCGTTGTGACCTAGTTTGCTCGGCCGCCTTCACATATTCCCCAAGGGAGTTTCCAATATCCTTTAGAGTATCTAGATCCCAAAATTCACTGGGAAATGAAAAAAGGTGAATCCACACTCGAGCCACCATGACATCTTCAGTTCCTGGGTTGAATCTTTCCTTCCAAGGTCTGAGATAAAGACTAGCTGAGAAAAAGAAGTACGGACCTCCCTCCAAGATTCTGTCCCTGTCTTCCTGATTAAGAAAGATAATGGTGAAGAAGCCCTTGGCCCCTAGTTGCAGGTCATAATGGCCTTTAGGTTTCCAAACTGATTGAATCCATCGGATCAGGTCCCTCCCCTTGGGCTAGATTCCCACAAATTTCCCAATTAGGGCAGTCTCCTTCCATGGCTCAATCTTTCCTCTTACTGGCTCTGACCGGACATGAATAGTCAGGATAAACTAAGACTTTGGAAGGAAGCCACCTGAGCCAACCACATTGCATGACCCATCCCCGTCCTTCCTGCCGCTCTCCCTTACCACTGCCACACCCTTAGGCTCCAGGCCTCGAGGGTCTTCAGCATCCACCGGCATACGCACCAAGGGCTGCAGGCCGCCCTGCCACCACACCTACACACAGGCCTGCATGGCCCAGAATTGGGGCACAAGCGCCAAAACTAAACTCCCAAAACCTTGTTCACAAAACCGTCATGCCAATCCAAGAACCATAAAATATCCTACCCACATGTTCAACCTTGCACTTAGTCCTCTTATATGTACTTAAAAGCATAGTTTATTTTCAATTTTACCATGGGATTGTGTTTCAAAAGATATAGCAATGGATCACATAATGCATGTAATGATGATAGTACAATTTGATTCAAGTTTTAGCTGACACAACTCAGGAAACTAGAGAGGATCATCCACAATCAGGACCAAACATAAGGGGAAACCAACCAGAGAGGTCAAGGCTTTAGAGCCCCAACTCACCTAAGCTCAGAACCCAACAACAATGGGTTCTCCTGGACCCAAAGGGTCAAGTATTTGGTAAGTTTTGTTGCACAACTCAGAGCTAAGAGATATGACAACATGGGGTCTGTCAACATAGAGATCCAAGTGGGGGAAAAGGTCTTCAATCTCACAAGTCAAAGTCAAATTCTAGGGTAAATCTCAAAATGGAAGATGCAGCTAGGTGGAGGAAGTGAAACATGGCTCCAACACCTAAAGATAGGATAATTATGCATATGGTAGGTAAATACTAGTGAGTATACATACTGGCCTTACATAAAATTGTTAGATTTTTATCATTTAATCAATATGATCTAGGATATTATTTGAGAGAATAACATGCACAACAATAATCACAAGAGACAAGAGACACAAAGAGGTTTCCTCGGGTAAACCATAAAGTAGAAAACCCCGCAACTTCCTTAGAGATAGAATGAGGACTAATAGCAAAAGTAAAACCCAAAAACACAAAGATGATCTCTGACAGGTGTTCTCTCTCTCACTTTTGCGATCTCCTCTTCTCTCACTCATGTGCTACTGTTGAGTGAGTGTGTGTTTCAAATAGAGATTCTCACTCTCTATTTATACTAGTTTTCCACCTGACAATTACTCTACAGGGCCGACCTCACTAGGATATTCTAATAACCCTAATACCCCTCAACTGTGGGTAGTATTTCCCCGACTTACAATGGAGGGTTAACCTCAATGACTTTACATGACTTTATTATATTAATGACTCTCCCGATCGGTGGAACAAACATCTTCGTGGGGGTACAATGAAGTACAATATAAAATATACAATTGAATGCATTCCAAAGTTACAAATACATCAACACTCCCTCTTAACTAGGAAGGTATTCTCTTGAAATAGTTCGTCAGCACAAGCCTTCATCACTGGATCATCATCGTCATCAAATCTGGATCATCATCAAAGCTCCCACTATCTTGAGCAAATGGTGTTATCTCTCAATTCTACTCGTCATAGGAATTTCTATAGAGCCAACCCTTTTTCATGTTGGATGTAGGTCTCAGCACTTATATTCGACCATGGGAGGCCAAGCCTTCCACCATGTCGGAAAGGCCCAGTGCTTACATCTAACCATGGGAGGCCCAACCTGCCACCATGTCAGAAATGCCTAGCACTTACATTCGACCATGGGAGGACCAACCTACCACCATGTCGGAAAGGTCCAACACTTACATCTGACCATGGGAGTCCCAACCTGCCACCATGTTAGAAAGGATCAACACTTACATCCATCGACATGGTAGGACACACCTACTATCATCCGGGGAAAGGCTCTACACTTACATCTGACCATGGGAGGCCCAACCTGCCATCATGTCAGAAAGTCTCTGCACTTACATCTGACCATGGGAGGCCCCACCTACCACCATGTCAAAAAGGATCTACACTTACATCTAACCGTGGGAGGCCCCCTACCACCATGTCAGAAAGGCTCACAGACTCATCACTTCCCCTTGGAAGGAACCTCGATTTGGAGAACACCAAGCTTCTCATTGAAGTACTCAAACTTCACTCTGGTTAATGGCTTGGTCAACACATCATCTATCTGCTCGTCCTTCACAACATATTGGAGCTTCACTGCTCCTCTCTCCACCATATCCCTAGTATAGTAATATATGATCTCGATATGCTTTGACTTGTCATGGAACACCGGGTTCTTCGACAACTTCACACAACTCCATTTGTCGCAATATATACAAGTAGCATCCAGCTACTGTTGGGCCAGGAAAATTGCACAAGGAAGAATCTGACGCGCAAGTAAAGGAGGAAAAGTGCGCACGTGGCGGGATAAAAGCAGGTCAATAAGGAAGCAAATGAACCGACACAGAAAGATAAAACATGAGCGTAGCATAGAAAGGATGGATAAAGATGGAAAGGAAGTGCAGAATAGAGGAAGCTACGACAGGGTTGGTGCGACGGGGAAAAGCACATCCAGAGTCGGTGAAAGTGGCAGGTAGAAGAGTTAATGCTAGATAGGAGAAAGTCAAGGAAGACTGTAGAGGGAAGAACCAATAGAAGATGGAAGCACAGTTTTGCGGCTAGTTATGACTAGTACATACGAGCTGAAAGACATTTCCGCGGCTAGTTAAGACTGTGGTTAATGCATTGCGGGACTTTCGCTGCTAGGTATGGGATGACATTTAATGTAATAGATATATATTGTAGCTACTTAAGTCTGTAATAACTGAGCTGTACTCAGTAGACCCTGCGCGGTCTTGTAAATGCTATAAATAGAAGGAACCCGCTCTGTATAAGGGTTCCTGGTTCGGGAAGTTCGGTTGCATGTTTGTTGTTCAGTTCATTCACTTAGTTAGATTTAGTCTAGTTCAGTAGTATTTCAGTAGTTGACTCAGAGAGTAGTCTAGTACAAGGAGAAGGTTGTTGAGCTGAAGATCTTGCAGCTGTGTGTGCAGACCGCTAGTAAAGTAGAAGAGTCAATCCATGTGGTGTGCAGATCAGTAGGATTAGATAGAGAATAAAACAGAGAGCATGGGAGCAAGAATATTGAGTCAGAAAGACATATCTTAAGAACAGTCTGCAAGTTGTAGGCTTCAAAGTGCTACCTATATTTATCATGCCAAATGAAGAGCACCTTGGTGGTTTTTCCCAAATGGGTTTCCATGTTATTTCATGTGTTATATGAATGAATGCTGTGGTATTGAATGTTTATGTGAATGTTTGTTTACCTTGCATTATTACAGTACATTTCTTATTGAATGTATGTTGCAGTAGGGAAATCAATGAATGAATGAATGTTTAAAGTATTATTGGAATATTGTTTATGGGTTCACGGTTAAGCTGCTAAGTTAAAATATAAGTCGGGCACTGCCTGTTAAGTCTAAGGAATTGGTTGAGTTGCACCATTGCGCTAGTTGCTGAGTTGTAAGGACAAGGTCGTGTTGCACAGGTGGATTGTGGCACATAGTTGTGCCACTATCGCAGGGTAAAAGACTCTATCCCACTGTCTTTGTCAAGCGCCTTGGCCGTGTTCCAAGGGACTATAATACCTTGTCAACTATGGAAACATGATTATGGCAGTTACACATTAAGATATCTCAGGTGAGACTGCACTTGCCTTGGGGGCGTTGCCAACTGAGCTTGCTCTGTCGGGTCGATGTCTTTTGGTGTCTTGTTGGTATTGTGTAATTATTGAACCGCAGGTCAAGAACACAAGGAGAAAGAGGCCAACAAATGGTTATGTTTCCAGGACTGTTAATCATTTGAGTTGATGGAAATGTTGTGGCATCCGACGAAGAATGAGATAGAGGATTGGCTGGAGTCTAAGACGTTAGCATTTGCACAAGAAGAGAGCGCAGGATCTCAGTTAAGCGCATAAAAATGGGTAGACCAGTACATATACATTGATATTCATGAGATATTCATTCGCAGAGTTTCCCGTTGTGCTGCACTAGTCGCTGTCAAGATTGGTGAGAAGGCAGACAAATTTCCAGAGAAGAGAAGCAGTCGAATGGAGTGATCAGTTGGTGCATGAAGTAACCAATGTAAGTAACACCATCTCTAGATCTGTTGATTTTTGGGTTGACAGTATTTTGCAAGGATATATTACTGAGTTTGCAGTAGAAGATATAACCTCATATAGTGAGGGTAAAAGAAATTTTTTCCAAGGACTCCGAAGAAGATATTTGTTATCTCTCAGTACATGGATCAAGATGCTCGTTTATGAGAAGGGTATCTTGGAGTTGAGTAGTTGAGTCGCGTACCCCAGAGGAAGGCTATGTCACAGACGACCTGTCAAGAAAATGGGAAATGGTGAGTTGAGATGTTCCTAATAAGTATAGAACTTGAACTAGAAACTAGATTCTTAAGTAGTGGAAGGAGATTCAGATTAGGGAAGAGAAGAAAGACAGAGGAAGGTCGATGAACTCCTAGTTTGTTCGAAGAGATTGAGCACGAAATTTAGTTGCGGGAAGGGTCTTGTGACGAAGAGGAGGACTATAGCTCGATTTCAGAAGGAGCAGAAGACTCTGAAGAGACTATTGAGACACCAAGGCCAGGACACAACTACATCACACCAGGAGTATCGCTAGAGGTAAGGTCTAGATCCTCATCTCCTGAAAGAGTTGTTAATACTGATAGTGCTAGCATTGCGACTAGCGTAGAAGATAAAACACCCCTGTTTAATCACTCATAAGATAAAATCGACGCCAACTCAATGGTTGGGATGGGTATTTGCTTACCCACATTCAATGGCAATGGAGCAGAAGATCCAGAGCAGCATTGGTTCATCTGTGAAGTTGTTTGGATGGTTCGCTTAGTTCAGAACGTGGATTTAAAGAAAGCCCAGATGATCATAACTCTAAGGGGTCGTGCGTTGGACTAGTTAATGAAGTTCGACATAGTACCACCAAGAGCACCATAGAAAACCCTTGAAGAGATACGTGTCACAATGATATCTGAGTTTAGAAAACCTAAATCTGAGTCGTAGTGTATCACTGAGATCAAGGAAATCAAACAAGCATTGACAGAGTCAGTATGGGACTTTGACCAACGGTTTAAGACTTTGATGGCCAAAGTAATCTTCCAAATGTTAGATGTTCAGCATAAAGAATGGTTTATTTCCGCGCTATTACCTCACATCCGAGGCCCATTGATGCAACAAAAGATTGAGTCATAGATGGAAGCGCTAGAATTGGCAATGAAGCTGGAAGCCTCCCCGATTAGGGATGGTGCCACATGAATGGTGTAGATTCAGTCGCAGTTGGCTAATCTAACGATACAGCTTCAGGACATCAAAAAGGGTAAGGAAGCCCATAAAGATTTATGGTGCACAAAATGTAGAACAGACGGACACACCAAGGATAATTGTATGACCTTCATGAATTACGTCTCATTCGGTGCGCCAAACCCATTAAGTGCCGATGGACTACCCTAGTGTCACATATGCCAGACTAGAGGACACTGCGATGAAGAATGCCTATAGTTGCAAAATATTGTAAGCACTCCAACAAACCTGTTCTGTAAAGAGAAGGATTACAGAGCATACCAACTCTTGAAAAAAAAGACGGTCGACACATACTTAATGAATAATGAGGGGCAGAATCAAGCTGAACTCGCGCAAGCATCGTATCATCCTACACAATTCCCACCCAATCAGTATCAGAACCAGTATCAGCCTCAGTATGCACCACAACAACCATACACGCAACATAATCACTATCAGCCACAATATCAACCGAATCAGTACCCTCCATAGTAGCCACACCCTCAAGGAAGGGGCGGTGAAAAATTTTGAGGCAGAGGAGGATTCGGTAGAGGAAGAGGTCAGGTTACATGCTATAACTGTGGAAAACTAGGTCACTATGCCAGAGATTTCCTAGAGACTGCAAAGACATGTTCATACTGTAAGGGACAGGACCATAATGTGGAGCAATGTCCTCAATTGATTGCAAAATGGCAGGCAAGGACCATCACAGGTCCTAACCCTGTGTAGAATCCGAACCCAAACCCCAACCCTAACTTGAATGTCCAAATGATTGCCGCTGAACCAAGAGATCTAAATGTTGTTGTCGTAACACAAGGAGGTGCTCCGACTGGGGATGATCAAGAAACCCAACAAGAAAAACTACAACTGCAGGTACGACCTGCGACGCGGAAGAAGGAGCCATTCGATGTCCAAAAACAGAAGCAAGTATTCATGGATGTGCAACATGATTTTGTGGATCCAGAAGAACCGTCGACATCAAAAGAAGTCAGGGAGATGCCTGAAAAGTTTCAGCAGATATTTCAGAAGAAGACTCCATAAAAGGTTAGTAAAATCAAGTCGTTTCTGTCAAGTTGCTTAGCATTAATTCAAGACAAAGATGCTATTGCATAACTTCAAGAACTGATAGAAGAAACACCAGTCAGAAGCACCGCGAATCATAGGCATTGTTCAACATGTGTAGCAAAAAATTTAGCATATTGCACAGTCGCTAGAAGCAGGACCATCATAATATATCAGTTCTGACTGGGTGGAGCCATTGGTCGTACAGGCGGAGGAAGTAACAACAGAAGTTGATAAAGTGCAATAGATGGTGAAGGGATTTCAGGACAAGGTTGGTCCTCCCACGCAGCCTGGGCCAGAGCCCGAGTTGGAGGCTTAAGTTGAGGGCATTTACATTTTTGTGGAGACATCCCATTTTTGCTTAGTGTCTTGGGATGAACCACATGTGAGTGTTGGGGGCATGTTGGGCCAAGAAAAGTGCACAAGGAAGAATCTGATGCACAAGAAAAGGAGGAAAAGTGCGCGCACGGCAGGATAAAAGCAGGTCAAGAAGGAAGCAAATGAACCGGCACAGAAAGATAAAACATGTGCGTAGTGAAGAAAGGCAGGATAAAGATTGAAATGAAGCGCATAACAGAGGAAGCTGTGACAAGGTTGGTGCGACGGGGAAAAACACATCCAGAGTTGGTGAAAGAGGCAGGTAGAATAATTAATGCTGGACATGTGAAAGTCAAGGAAGACTACAGAAGGATGAACCAGAAGAAGATGGAAGGACAGTTTTGCGGCTAGTTATGACTAGTATAGACGAGCAGAAAGACGTTTTTGCGGCTAGTTAAGGCTGTGGTTAATGCATTGCAGCAGTTTCACGGCTAGGTATGGGCTGACATTTAATGTAACAGAGATATTTTGTAGCTACTTAAGTATGTAATAACTGAGCTGTACTCATTCGACCCTACATGGTCTTGTAAATGCTATAAATAGAAGGAACCCACTCTGTATAAGGGTTCCTTTTTCGGGCAGTTCGATTGGATGTTTGTTGTTCAGCTCATTCACTCAGTTAGATTCAGTCTGGTTCAGTAGTAGTTCAGTAGTTGACTCATAGAGGAGTCTAGTAGAAGGATAAGGATGTTGAGCCACGGATCTTGCATCTGTGTGCGCAGACCACTAGTAAAGTTGAAGATTCGATCCAGGCTGTGTGTGGATTAGTAGGAGTAGATAGAGAATAAACCAGAGAGAATGGGAGGAAGAAGATTGAGTCAGAAAGACATATCTTAAGAAAACTCTGCAAGTTACTACCTATATTTCTCATGCCAGATGAAGAGCACCTTGGTGGTTTTTCCCAGATGGGTTTCCACGTTATTTCCTATGTTATATGAATGAATGTTGTGGATATTGAATGTCTATGTGAATGTTTGTTTACCTTGCATTATTACAATATAGTTGTTGTTGAGTGTATGCTGCAGTAGGGAAATCACTGAATGAATGAATTTCTAAAGTATTGTTGGAATATTGTGTATGGGTTCACGGTTAAGTAGCTAAGTTAAAATAAAATTCATGCACTACCTATTGAGTCTAAGGAATCGGTTGCATTGCACCATTGCGCCAGTTGTTGACTTTTAAGGACACGGTCGTGTCGTGCAGGTGGACTATGGCACATAGTTGTCCCGCTGTCGTAGGGTAAAAGACTCCATCCCATCGTCTTTTTTGAGCATCTTGGTAATGCACCAAGGGACTATAATCCCTCACCAACTGTGAAAACATGGTTCTGGCAGTTTCACATTAAGATATCTGGGGTGAGACTGAGGCTGCCTCGTGGGCGTTGTCGACTAAAATTGCTTTGTTGGGCCGATGTCTTTTGGTGTCTTATTGATATTGTGTTGTTGTTGAACCGTGAGTCGATACCATAAGGAGAAAGAGGCCAACAACTGGATATCAAACAAATCATATAGTAGCTTCCTCAACCACACTACCTCACAACTAGCCGAACAAGCTGTGACATACTTTGCTTTGGCTGTACTTAGTGCCATGTAGGATTGATTCCTGCTAAACCAAGAGATCACACCTGATCCCATACTGAAGCAGTACTCCAAAGTGCTCTTCCTATCAATGGAATTTCCTTCCCAATCCGAATCCACATAACCCTCCAGGTTAATCTTATGATTCGCCTTATATTTGAGCCCATAATCAACTATACCCTTAGGCACCTCAGAATATGCCTCGCAGCAATCAAGTGAACATGTCTCGGAACTGTTAGGAACTATCTCAATGTGTTCACAGCAAAGAAAATATCAGGTCTCGTGTTCATCAGGTACATCAATGATCCAATCATCTGATGATACATCGTAGCATCAACCGACTATGATGAAGCATCACTCAATAGCTTCAGGTTTGATGCCATAGGTGTGGTCATGGCCTTGCAGTCCATCATCCTGAACCTCTTCAGGATCTCCACTGCACACTTCCCTTGTCCTAGGGAGATTCCATCTGCATTCTGCCACACCTCCATGCCTAGAAAGTAGTGCATCATACCCAAGTCTTTCATCTCGAACTCGGCAGCAAGCTTCCTCTTCCTGTCAGTAATCAACCCATCCTCACCTGTCACAAATAGGTCATCCACATATAGTAGGAGTATCACTGGGTTCCCTTCCTCAACCTTATAGTAAAGGTTGGAATATGCTTTACTCTTGGTAAATCCCAAGCTAGTCAGGAAGCTGTCAATCCTATCCTACCACATCCTGGGTGCCTGTTTCAAACCGTATAGGGATTTATTCAATTTGCACACATGAGTATCCCTATCATGTGTCTCGAATCCGAGTGGCCGCTCCACATACACTTCCTCTTCCACTACACCATTCAAGAACGCGATCTTGACATCCATCTGGTGTATCTTCCATTTCATCACTACAGCTAGAGAAAGTACCGATTATATGGAAGTGTAACTGGCTACAGGTGCAAACTTTTCTTCATAATATATTCCTTCCTTCTAGGAGAAGCCAAGTGCCACAAATATTGCTTTATATTTCTCTATGCTGCCATCTGCAGCATGCTTGATCTTGTAGATCCATTTGGAAGTCACAATAGACTTCCCTTCTGGTCTTGGGACCACATCCCAGACATCCTTCTTCATGATCGACTGGTACTCCTCGATCATAGAATCCTTCCATTCTTTATTTTATGTTGCTTCTTCATAGTTGGAAGGTTCTTTATCAATGATGTCACATAGTAGGGATACAATACTAGAATAGGACCTAGTTCTCTTCCTTTCTCTGTGCACTTCTTTTGGAGCCCCATATTTCTCTGCACCTTGGATAGCCTCTCGTACCCATGCTGGTTTCCTCTTGTAAGGATTCTTCTCTTGGGGTGGATCTACAGGTTCCTGGTGTTTTTCCATTTCTCGATCTTCTTCTAGAATTGCTTCGTTTATAGTTGTATCTTGGATCCTGTGTACTTCTATTTTTTCAAGTTCTGCAATAGGTATTTTTCTAGATTTATTGTAAGCCGAGTCTTCATCAAATGTTACGTCCCTGCTGATGTCGATATTCTTTAATCCTAGGAAATATATTCTGTAAGCATTCTAGATTTCACTATATCCCACAAATATACCCTTCTATCTTGAAAGATCTAACTTCGTCCTCTTTTCTTTTGGAATGTGTATGTACACCAGACAACCAAATATTTTGAGATGATTGAATTCTAGTTTCTTACCAGAGAAGACTTCTTCTGGTGTCTTTTTCTCAATTACTCTATACGGAGTATGATTATGTACATACACAGCTGTCCTAGCAGCTTCTGCCCATACATGCATAGGGATATCTTGATGATGAAGCATTGCCCTTGTTGCTTCCATAACCATTCTATTCTTCTTTTTTGCAACTCCATTATGTTGTGGATTATATGGAGTGGTCAACTCCCTCTTAATCCTTGACTCTCTACATAATTCCTTGAATTCATCTGATGTGAATTATCCACCATTGTTTGATCGAAAGGTCTTGATTTTATTCTCTGGGTGGTTCTCGATCAAGGCTTTGAATTCCTTGAACATACTGAAAAATTCATCCTTTCTTTTCAAGAAATATATCCATGTATTCCTAGAAGAATCATCAGTGAAAGAAACATAATATACATACCCACTCAATGAACTGGATGACATCGTACCGCATACATCAGAGTGGATGATTTCCAAGATTCCTTTTTCCTTGCTCTCGCTACTTGGAAATGTCTTCTTTATGTTTTTTCCTTTCACACATCCTTTGCAACACCTTCATGCTTTGCATGTATTTCTTGAAGACCTTCAACAACTTTGCTTGCAAGTGGTTGTGCCCTATAGTGCACATGTGCAAGCCTTCTATTCCAAAGTTCACTTGGCTCTACTGAGTTATGGATCAAAGCTTGTTCTGGTTGGCCCTTTAATTTGTATAAGTCTCCCTCTTGCTCTCCAATCACTACTGCGTCATCTATAGTCTTTCCCTTTGGCCACATAATGACTTGGCCATCTACAAATGCAACCCTCATGCCTTTTGCATCCAATGCAGATATGGAGAGGCGGTTCTTCTTTAGTCCTAGTACAAACAAGACATCCTTCATTTTCATAGACTTTGCAGAGTCTAGCTTATAGAAGGATTCACCACTACCTTTTATGGGATATTGGTAGTCATCCCCTAGTTTTACTTTGTGGGGTGACTCATGTTCGTACAATTTCACAAAGGATTCTTTGAATCCCATCATATGCTTGGAAGCCCCACTATCTATGAGCCAATCATTGCTTCCATGTGTAACATTTCTTGTGAGGGAAGAAATCAAACATACTCTTCATCACTTGAAGAATCTTCACTTTATTCGTTGACTCTCCTTCTGGGAGGTTCATCATCCTCTCCAGTGTGATCATGATGTCTTCTTTTGTTGTCCTTCTTCTTGTGAGAACTCCCCTTATTTCTAGGACAATCTCTAGAAAAGTTACCTTTCTCATCGCATGTATAGCATCTAAGTTTAGATAGATCTTTGCTAGATCTTCTAGGGTTATCTTTCTGGTGAGAATGCTTACCTTTGGGATGATGGTAATCTCTTCTGATTTTCTTGGTGTGTGCTGTGAGAGCTTGATCTTCATTTCCCATCTTTTCTTCTCAAGCTACTATCCAAGATTATTCTTGTGAGCATTCCTCCCACAGCCTACTGAAAGTGATTAGCTTTCTTCTAGCACAAATCCCTTGAATGAAGGAGCCCCATGACGTAGGGAAACCATTCAAGGTGGTCATCATAATTTCTCCATTCTCTGTTTCTTCTTCCACTGTTTCAGGTTGTTCTTTGATTTGAGAGACCCTTGTAAAGTATGACTGTATGGTCTTTGCATTCCCTATCTTCACATTATTCAATTGATTTCTCAAAGTCATCTTCTGATTTATATCCTTCCCTTCAAATAGCTTGGTTAAGGAATCAAACATCTCTTTAGGTGTCTTTAGGGAAGACACTTGCGGTATAAGGTGATCCTTGATAGAATCAAAAATAATCCTCTTGGACTTAACCAAGTTCTTCTTGTGTAAGGATTTAGCCTCATCTGCTTCTGGAACTAGAACCTCTCTACTTATGTAGGTGTCCAATTCATTTTCTTCAAGAACCATTGAGATCCTATGCTTCCATGCTCGGAAGTTTTCAGTTCCTTCAATATTTTCATCAAGCTTGGTGTGATTAGACATCTTTAATGAGAACCTCAAATGGAAATACAAAATATTTATATCTTACCAATTTGAGATGTCAGAACTGGATCTGGAGCTGATCTTTTACAGTGTTGATTTTCTGGTTCAGGGTCAAATTAGGGTTTGACTTTCCCGGAGTTCTACCCAACCAAAAACTTCGATCTTGGTCTGTAAATTTTTATTTTGAGGAGGAGATAAATCCTATGCTGGGCTCACTCAAAAATTCCTCTTCTATGAAAAACCCTAATTTCCCACAGCAATGACAAGTAAAAAATGAAAATGCTCGGAATCAAATTATGCTTCGATAGAAAGATATGCCCTTTAATGGAGAGTTAACCTAGCCTCCTTTTGCTGATGATCTATGGGGAGAGACCCAAAAGTAAGAATTCCTAGCTTCTGCAGCCGCACGGTGTCTTCTTCTCAGGTTAGCTCTGATACCATGTTATATTTTTACCATTTAATCAATATGATATAGGATCTTATCTGAGAGAATAACGTGCACAACAATAATCACAAGAGACAAGAGACACAAAGAGTTCGCCTTGGGGAAACCATTAAGGATAAAATTGCGCAACTTCCTCAGAGATAGAATGAGCTCCAATAGCAAAATTAAAACCCAAAAACACAAAGATGATCTCTGACAGTTGTTCTCTCTCTCACTTGTGCAAGCTCCTCCTCTCTCACTCATATGCTATTGTTGAGTGAGTGTGTGTTTCAAATAGAGAGTCTCACTCTCTATTTATACTAGTTTTCCACTTGACAATTACTCTATAGGGCCGACCTCACTAGGAGAGTCTAATAACCCTAATGCCCCTCAACTGTGGGGAATATTGCCCCGAATTACAACGAAGGGTTAACCTCAATGACTTTACATGACTTTATTATATTAATGACTCTCCCGATCGGAGGAACAAACATCTTCGTCGGGGTACAATGAACTACAATATAAAATATACAAGTGAATACATTCCGAAGTTACAAATACATCAACAAAATATCATTTGACTACTCATAAAACAAGTTGTTCAAACCAATATAGTACCACAATAATCTAATCATGTCAAGATACACCTATTAAAATAATTAATAGAGACAAACATACATCCAGATGCAACCTGTATACCTGCTCAACCATATACCTGTCTCTAGAAACATGGGCAAAGAAAATACATTATTGTTTGCTCTACTATTCCACAAAATAACCATGGATGAACCGAAATCACCTCAATGGGGTCATGCTGGATCAGTCATAGAAAGGGGGCACTGGATAAATGCTCTTAATAGCTCTAAGAATAGCTTCCATCTGATCAACATGTATGAAAAAGTATCGACCATCAAGCAACAGACTGGCTTATGTGTCTGACAATAAATTATCTGCATCCCTATATCTCTAGCTACAAGATAAAGTGGCCATTTTTTAGGCCTATGGATCACTTGGTACACTCAGATCATTTTTTCGGGCAAAGGAAAAGGGGAAAATAGCCCTTCTATTCTACGACAATGATTTTCAAGCATTTTATATATAAAAAATGACCATGGCTACACTGAGAAAATTGATTTGGATATTGTTGGCTAAGAAATGTATTGGGGATGACATGGCATGATGAGATGAGGTCTTCTACACATGTTCCATGTTTCACACCTTTCAGAGGAGCACATTTCATGTTTTATCTTTGTCCAAAGGGGAATGTCTCCTAGAGAGGGCACACTTGTCCTTGGTTTGGATGTACCACCATGTTATATCTTATGTTATTAGTTTGTGAGGGAGCCTAGGATGACTTATGTCCCTAAGGCATCCCCTTTCTATGTATCCTCATGTTTTATCATACCCTATGTATGTTTTTCCTTTCCTAAGGTGTCATTGGGAAAAAGTGCACCCCCATTTTATGTGGTCTTTGTGATCATTGTATGTAAAACAAAACAAAATATCTCCACCATTGATGATGTTTTAATCTCAACCGTTGGATTGATGTTGGTTAGAATCTAGACACACTCTCGATGTATTTAAGAGCCGTGATCCCCTCATTGTATCCCATCGGAACTTTAGCTCCTGCATTGGAAATAATAATAGAATATATTTTAGCATACTTGTGAAATCTCTGAGAAGTTCATGACTCTTATGTTTCTGAGTCTCTTTGGGCACTGGATGTTTAGATTTTATTTTTTGACATATATTTGATGTTGATTTCACTTGCGGGAGGACGCATTTGCTTGAGGGAGACTCACAGGGGCGACTTTGAATTTCACTTAACATTTTATTCGTGAATCCTCCATTTCTTCTTGTATGTATTTATTTCTTGTTGGATTTAAATTCAATCACAATTTTAGTTGATTCTTATTGTGTTTGGTTTCTCTTTGATAGAAGGGAGCATTGGGTAAATTAGGAGATTCAACCAGAATTAAAATCGAGCTTCCAAGTTGACAATGTTGGACAAATCGAAACATATCATGGCATCTCTAATTTCATGTTAGCTAAATCTCTTCTACACTTTGTTTTTTAGTGTTTACATTCCCGGGCACAAAAAATAAAATTGAAATCCTCTTTTAAAACTATAGTTTGTAGGTTCACCTAGTTCTCGGTTGTATCCACCTTTAAGATTCAAAACCCAAGTTAAAAATTACCTAAAACCTCTAAGGACCAAGTTTCATGTTAATCAGACTCCATTTTCCCATCCTCTCTTGGGGAAAATCACCCTCCTTAGCGAATTTCTTGTTTTGGATTGAACCTTGATCTAGGTATTGCTGGAATCACTCTTAATAAACACATCCTTCACCTAGCGATTAATTTATATCCCTAATTTAATTTAATTTCACCTCTTTACCCTTAGATTTGATTTTCATAGCTAAACACTAGGGAAAATTGGGGCTTTTTATGCAGACACATTTCATATCTTAGAATTTGATTCAACCTTTAATTAACCATAAGAACTAAAATATTTCATCAAGATACCTTCACTATACCCACTGTATCTATCTTTATTAAGGTTGTCTTGATTATAGGGACACTGCCTAGGCTTAGCTACTAGCTTGGTCTAAAGTGTCGGTAGCCTTGAACAATGTGACAACTAAACCATTTCAAAGGTCTTGGTTGTCATAGGTCACAATTTTAGTTTCCTTCCCCTCTACAATCATGGATTGGATCACCTAAAGGGGCAACTACAAGAATTGTGATAACAACTATGATGGTGTTTATGTTTATGATTGTTAGGTGGTATGATGATATATATTTAAAATTATAAATTAGAATATTTATTATTTTCATGTGATTGAGTGATCATGTGTTTAAAATAGGGAGATAAAAAATATTTTAACACTTAACAAGTGCCATTAGTAAAAAGAATAAACAATGAATTAATGAACATTTTTTTATAAATACAACATTGAGTTAGCGATTTCTTCTAAAGAAATCAATATTTTGAGAAATTTTGACTATCAACTTACTCCAATATATTCCAATATATACATGTGTCAACTATATAAAATATAAAATGGAATGTGAAAAAACCTTATAAGGTTTTCAATTTCAATATATGGAATGCACTAAAAAATACTTGTAAAATTTTAAATTTCAATACGATGAATCAATATAGAATATGGTTTATTGTATTATTTGTGTTTTTATTATGGTGGAAAATAATTCTTTGTTAAAGTATTATAAATCAAATTAATTGTGAGTAGTATTCAACTATATTATTTTGAATTCATTTATTATTGCAAATATGACATCACATACATTTTATTGCTTAACATAATTCACAGTAGTTATTAACCAAATTCCTAGCAATGGTGTGATTAATTTTAGATGGAGAAAAAAAAAATTACAAACCAATTGCATATCATGGCATTCAAAAGCAAGAATGGGGAATATTAATTCCATCTTAAACGATTCTATTACAGTATAGAATTTCCTACAACTATTATTAATGATTTGTATGATAGAAAAACCCAAGATGATCGAAATTAATAAAGGAAATAAAAGGTGGTATACATAAGCAACACAAATTCTAAGTATAATTAATAAAGGAAATGAAAGGTGGTATACATGAGCAACATAAATGTAAGGCATAATATCATGAAACTAAAGAATAGTTGTCTTTTTAATCCACTATATTTGTATTTACTTTACTAATCAATGAAGGGATGTTGTGTATAATGGTCAATCTAAATCAAAGTACTAAAATGACTTGTAAACCTAGAATTTAATCAAGGTATCGAGTAAAATATTAAAGATTTCAAAGTTGACTAATAATGTGAAACTCCACACTTTTCATCTCTCATTTAATTTTTAAATAAAACTAAAACACACACACACACACACACACACACACACACACACATATATATATATATATATATTATCTCCATTTTCATAAAAATGTTTCCCATTATCTCCATTTTCACATTATCTTTAAGTATGCAATAGAAATCCATCACCAATGAAAAGTTAAATACATATAGATATGAATATGCATATTCCAAATATAGGATTTTTAAAAATGTATTATTTATTATTTTAATTTTATTATATCATAATTTTAAAAGATATGCATCTTTCATTATTGCCATAAGTTTTTTCTGCCTTAACAATATATAAGTGTCTAAGTATCTAAAATATAAAATATGTTGACTAAGTATAATATATTCATTAAATCCACCTTGTCATTCAAATTAGAGTAGTTGAAATTACAACAAACAATAAATACGATTAACATCAATGATAATTTGCACACTAATTAGTTGATTATGATCCAGTTGTAACACTACAATAAATTAAATGATAAAAATCACACTACAATGAACTAAATGGAAATCAAGAAAGATCATCTTCAACTATGGAGAATGACATACAGTCACAAATTACTTGACAGACATGAAACATATTTCACATCAAATTGGTTGTTATCCAACTCACATTGTTTAAAGACTGCATCCAATAATCAACTTTTCGTTTCCATCGTCATAACATGAAAAATAAACAATATAATTAGACAATCAAATATAACAATAACAAAATGATATATCAATATGTAAACGATGAAATAAAACATGGACATATTGCTCTTTGTTACCATCACCCTCATTATCTTCCTCAGTTTCCATGCTAGCACTGTTGTCTCAAAACCATGTTTAGATCTAGGGTTGTGTCTTAATATGAACAACCAATCTTTATGAAACATAGTCGGGTAAAAGAACACTTGGTTGCAATGTTTTGGGAAAACATAAGGCTCCTTACTTTCATCCCACATATTTCTAGAGTTGATACATATCAACCCACTATCATGATCTTCCTTTACATTAGTTATGTCGAATGTGTCCCACCACTTGCAGCTAAAAATAACACATTGAAAAGATGAGAAGTCCACTTGAATGATCTCTTGTATCTTTCCTACATAACCCAACATCCCTCCTATCAACTTTTGATCGCGGTGGCTAGCACGACTAGATTGGTTGAACTCAACTTCCACTCCATTATATTGTGTAAGACGTCCATCATCAACATCCTTAGTGTGCAAATGATGTCCATTTAGGCCACATAGATGGGAACATATGCACCTGTAAAATAACTGACAAATGATGGTGTTGTATGTCTAATAACCCAACCATTAATATATTAAACATATATGTTATAATCCAAAGTTGCATTATACAGTTAGAAATGTATAGAAAGAGATTATTACTGAGTTGTTGCACCCGATCTCAATGTTTAGTGCATCCTCCTCTTCAGGAGGGTAATGATCGATTTCACCATTTTTGTCTTTGACTTGATCCGCAACCCAATTGTTGGGATAGATCTGTGATACTCCAAAAATTCGTAAAAATTTAAAAAAATTCATATAACATAAAATGTTTGCAGTCGTCACTACTTAGGAACAATTAACTGTTAACGGTTACCTTAAACAGTTTTAAACTAGAACTGATTCTTTTGTTTATCTCTAATTCTGCATACTTATTGTTTGTTTTCATAATTCATTGTTGAGGATTTGATTTAGCAGGTTATGATTTGGAATAACAGGAATTGAAACATCTATCAATTACTAGTGCGAATTTTGTTTTACTGTTTTATGAAAGTAGGAAGGAACTTTAGTTGAGATCGAGGCTTACTTATCTTTTTAGCTAATGCGGTGAAGTGATGCTTCTTTTACAGGTCCTTTACAGGTAAGACGTTTTGTCACCGGTTTCCAGATCGAGATTATTATCTCAACTAGCATAAAATAGAATGCTAGTAAATTTATTTATGTTATAGCTTTGAGCAATAAATGAGGTATCATTGATCTGTTTATTTATGTTCTAAATAGCTTCTAGTAATATAAGTATTTTTAGTAAACTAAACCTAGTCTAGTTGCTCTTCCATTTCTCTATAACTATAATTTGTTCATTTAACTTTCACCATTCTATTTTCAGTTTAGTTCCTGTATATAACTCTAGTGAAAGGTAAATTGTATAGCAAATTCCTTTGTTTACTTACTCGATGTTGAGTTAAACTCAAGAGTATTTGTTTTCCACGGTCATAAAGTACATTGGCTGTTATTCACACATGGAAATAGAACCTAGTGTATAAGATAGTTCTTCTAAACTGTTCTAGTACTTACCAAATGGAGAAGTAATAATACAAATTTTATATTTTAAAACAATAGTATTACTGCTATTTGGGTAAAGAAGTAAAATATTACTTTCTACAAAACAAATCTAACCAACTTAAAATTTAGATGATTTTTATCTCACCAGGTGATTTATAGATCTAAGTTTAATACCTAGATTAACCAAAACCAAGCTATACATCTCCTATGCTTGCAACCTCATATACATAAAAGATTAAGTCTTTTACGAGGTCTTTACAATGCTATGGTTTCTCATAATTTGTTGTTCATTATGCAAATAAAGTTAAATAAATTATTATATGACTATTTACCATTTCCAAAGATTGCAAAAATATGGATATAAACCTTAGTATAAATTTTTACCTCCCCACAATACTCGTTAGAGTTATAATGTATTGAAAGTTATGAAAAGTATTGTAACCAAAGTTCCTTTACAAATTGTTAATGTGTACAGGTTGCTCCATAGGGGTTTCGAAACTATATCATAAAACCCACATTTCGTAAAGAATTTCAATGCCACGTGGTCGTTACTCGATGGTTAGGTTATTGGTTGACCTTGGGGCAATATAAAACTGTACTAAAACCCTAAAATCGCATTTTTTCTTGTCTCTGCTGTGGAGTGAACGAGCTGTAGGCTCATGGCCGCATGGCCTGACTGTCACTCCATTGTGTGTAAGCCTCCTTGCCAAAAGTCGTCTTTCTTATTCGTAAAGAAATTCATCTGGCCACTGTCTTTCGTTCGGTGTGAAAGCCCTCAGTCATCGTTACCATTTCTCTGTTTGAAGTGGTATTCGTTGTTGTTAATTTGCTTCTGCGTGAGATATTATTCAAGCATTGGTGTAGTAATAAAACTCTGTATTGTGAATTCGGTGTTTGGTTTACTTCGGCATTGATTCAGACTTCCTTGATAGGGTTTCTCCACGATGCTTCCTTCGTTGCTTGGCATTAATGTTCTGGGAGCTAGGGTCTATTCTCGTTACCCATTTTGAGGCCGAGGTCCATTTCTTCAGGTGAGGAATTTCTTTGGGTTTAAACTAATCTTCACTAGTTCATAAATTATTAACTCTATCGTTTGTATACATTTCTCAATTAGTGTTTATATACTCATGCAGGCTTACAAGTGAAGGGTCTTTGCTAGAATACACTGTAAAGTCTCCACGCAGGGGTTCCAGACTTCGTATCCATTCTGGTAAGCCTCGGTCTCGCCTGAGGTTCTCCTGCACTGGTTGTATGGTGTTTATGTTGATGCTGCCTGTGTGGTTCTTGGGTTACTGTTCGGTCGTGGCTATATTATGCTCTATTTGTTTTTGGAAGGCCATGTGGCCGATACTATAATATGTTGTTAAGATTATTTGAAGCCCTAGCGGTTGTTTCATGTTGGAAACTTGGGGCTTTCATGGCCGACACTTGAGAAATTATGGGCCTTCTCAGTCGTATTTTTGTTTACAGTAATGTTATTTTTATATCGGCTTTTAAGCCGCGACTTAGTTTGTAAAAGGCCATTAGGCCGTAACTGATATGATTACAGTCAGAGTTAGGGTTTAGATGCTATTTCTATTTTGAATAATCTCGAAGCTTATTGTTTTGTAATTATATACTTGATAATATATAAATTTACTATGGTTTAAAAATGATGATGGTAGGTTGTAATATCTTTATCTATTCTGGTTTATCTTCAACTTTGTTTAAATTATCCTACATAGAGTTAATGCTACTGTAGTTGATATTTGTTTGATGAAAAATAATTAAAGAATATTTTTAAGAAGTTTATTATATTCTCTGTTCATAGTTGTTTTGATTTTGATTTAATGATAAATAAAAAGTTTAGAGAGTTGGCTTATGTATCAGAATTTGATTTTTACTATCAGTAAGCAAAAAATTTAGCAAAGAGATAAAGAAAAAGGAGGAATAATACCTCCTAAGTTTTTACTATAATTACTGGGTTAAAATATTTGAAAGGGCTTAATTTAATCTATCTTAGTTTGTAAATTGCATACAGTTTTAATACTTTTCTTATGGATAATGTATTTAATTTTTATAAATTCATCTATTAAATTCTTATGGTGATACAAATCAGGTATGCATGCTTAAATCAGTTTATGGTTGAACTTGTAAAATCCTTTTGCTAATAAAAGAGAAGGTAAATATATTCGTCATTTTGACAGTTATTTCAATATAGGTTTTATTTATAGAACCCTAATTTATTTTAAACTATTACATAGTTAGTATTTGATTATCGTGTTATTCTAGTTTTGTTTTGCTTAGATTAATGATGAAATTATCTCATTAAATTTCTAGCCATATCTACTGTTTCTTTTATGTTAACTCTACTTATTTACTTTATGTTTTTTTTTATTATATGTCTTTTAATTACTATAATAATAGACTTATAGTAAATAGTCTATCTACTGTGTAAGCAAGTACACAACAACTTAAGGAACTTGTTCCTCCCAACCAACTCCTGGAGAAAAGATGAACTGCAAATCTTAGGACCCCAGAGCTTGTCTCCTGGTCCACTTGGTAGAAGTACTGGGTGAGAGATGTAGTCTAGTAATCCTCTGCAACTCTACTGAGTATTCAGTAGTAAATCAGTTCTACATGCAACAGTATGGACTCAGGTTAGAATAGTTGCACTAGTTCAAATATTCAACACTTTTCACTCAAAACAAACTTCAGCTAGTCCCCTCCATCAAATTTTCTTGTGCACTTCAATCACTTAGAATGTTCATAATTCAAGAATGAGCAGCCTCAGTTGTCTTCAATGGGAAGTTTTATTAACATGCCTAGGTCTTTTGGGTCAGTTTTTACTTAATGAACCACCTGCTCTTATTCCACTTTCTTGGGGAACATGACCACAAAAATAGGGAAGTTGCCTTCTACAATAGCTAGAAGTAGTTTGAGGATGCTTCCAAGTGTCAGTCTGCTCTCAACCCAGCCTACTCCACCAAGTGACCAGTAAAACACTCATTTAAAAACTTCCTTAAGTTGTTGTCTCATCTTTCATTTATTAATTAATAAAATATTCAGCAATTACATTCAATTATCCTTGACCTCACTTGGTCATTAATTACAAACTTTATAATAAAATATAACATAATGTTTCTTAAAACATAAAATGTTTTGCAATTTGGGGCATGTGACATACACCCCCTTAAATTATAACATCGTCCTCGATGTTATTTATTCTTTGTCCTCATAATTGCCCTGGAATAGAATTGGATATGTAGCACACATATGACTCTCCAATTCCTAGGTGGCTTCTTCTGGACTAAGGTGCTTCCATTGCACCTTCACCTGACCAATGGTGCGATTCCAAAGCAAGATCTCCCTCCTTTCGAGGATACAATCCGGTTCCACCTGCACATCATTCCAGTTTATAACATGAGTAGCATCATGTACATATTTTTTTAACACAGAAATATGAAAAACATTATGAACCTTCAAATTTGGCCGTAAATCCAATTGATATGCCACTTGTCCTATTCTGGACAGTATTCCAAAAGGTCTGCAATATCGGGCTGCCAACTTAGCACAACTTCCTAATCTCAAGGAACTCTTTTTAGGCCTTACCTTTATAAAGACATGTTCACCTACCTGGAACTCTTTCTGAGCTCGTTTAAGATCTGCTTGACTTTTATGTCTGTCTTGTGCAACTTTCAAGTTACCTTGCATTGTTTTACAATTAACTCCATCTCTTTTAGTAGTTCAAGTCCTAGTACTATCCTGTCAACTGGATTACTGCATGAGATGGGGGTATTGCACTTCCTGTCATACAAAATTTCAAATGGACTGTATCTAGCTGAAGCTTGGTAGTGATTATTGTAAGCAAACTCTACCAGGTGTAAGTAATCTTCCCATTTACCTAGTTGTTCATTAACATACATTCTGAGCATATCTTCCAATACCTAATTCACTCTTTCAGTCTGTCCATCCGTTTGGGGATTAAAAGAGGTACTGAAATTTAAAGTAGTATTCAATCCTTTAAACAAGAATTCCAAAAATTGCCTGTAAACTTAGGGTCTCTATCGAAAATTATTACTTTCGGTATCCCATGTAAACGAAAAATTTGTTTCAAGAATATATCAGCAATATTAGCAGCCTTTTAAGTGGTTTTTACAGGTATAAAATGAGTTTCTTTACTAAGTTTATCAACGACCACCATTATCGAGTCATTCGGATTTTGATTCCTAGGTAGACCTGTAATAAAATCAATACTGGTTATTTCCCACTTCCAGCCATGGATAGGTAATGGATGAAGTAACCCGACTAGATGCTGGTGTTCAGTCTTAACTTGCTGACATTTTGCCAGTTCATTTTTCATGTTTGGCCAAAAATAATCCTTCTGTAACATAGTTATAGTCTTCTGCTAACCAGGATGTCCTGTGTAAGGAGTATTATGAATTTCATTTAAATTTAGTAACTTAATCTTAGGTACATTAGGTATATATAGCCTATCTTTATATAGTAATAATCCTTTTTTGTTTAGACTATACCCTGTACTTAAACTTTCAGTTAAATTTTCTTTTACTTTTGCTTGTAATTTCTGAAAGTTTTCATCCAATCTTACTCCTTCTAGCTGTTCTTCTAAATCTATTTTATAGGTGCTGATTGCTGCTACAAAATTTAGTTTTGCATTTCTGCTTAGAGCATCAACAACCTTATTTTATTTTCCCTTAATATGTTGGATTTCAAAATCGTACTCGCTAAGGAAAGCTAGCCACCTAGCTTGCCTTGCATTTAAGTTAGGTTGATCCAATAAATATTTTAATCCTTTATTATCTGTCATTAATATAAAATTTCTTTCGATTAATGGATGGCACCACATCTTCAAGGCATGTATGACAGAAGCCAGCTCTAAATCGTAAGTCACATAGTTCTTTTCATGAATCTTAAGCTTCCTAGACTCATATGCAATGACGCGTCCTTCCTGAGTTAAAACTCCACCTAGACCGTCATTGCATACTATAAAATATTTATTATGATCAACAATTCTTAATATTGGTGCAATAGTTTGTAATGTTTTTAACCTTTTAAAACTTTCTTCACACTTTTGAATCCACTCGAATTTATTCCCTTTCTTTTGTAAATAAGTTATGGGATTTGCAATTCTTGAAAACCCTTCAATGAATCTTCGATAATAGCCAGTAATCCCCATGAATAACTGTACATCAGTTACATCCTTTGGGACTGGCCATTCTTCGATTGCTTTTATCTTTTCTGGATCCACTGAGATCCCTTCTTTAGTTACTACATGACCCAAGTACTGTATTTTATCCTTAAAGAAATCACACTTACTAAATTTTGCATAAAGCTGATGTTCTCGCAATTCTTGTAAAACAATTTTTAAGTGCTCTTCATGTTCTTCTTTAGACCTAGAATAAATTAGAATGTCATCAATGAATACCACCATGAACTTATCAAGGGACTTATGCAATGCATTATTCATTAGACACATGAATACAGTCAGGGCATTAGTAAGCCCGAATGGCATAACAACAAACTCATAGTGACTATATCTGGTCCTAAAAGTTGTTTTAAAGATGTCTTCATCTTTGATTCGGACCTGGTGATAACCAAATCGTAAATCAATCTTTGAAAATACAGTCGCTCCATGTAGCTGATCAAACAGATCATCTATGCGGGGCAATGGATATCTATTTTTAATGGTCATTTTATAAAGTTGACGGTAATTTATACATAAACGTAGAGTACCGTCCCTTTTTTTAACGAAAATAACATGTGCTCCCCAAGGAAACACACTGGGTCTGATATAATTCTTATCAATAAGCTCTTTTAACTGTGATTTTAATTCATTTAATTCCAATATATTCATCCAATAAGGGGCTTTTGAGCTGGGCACTACACCAGGTACCAACTCAATAGTGAAGTCTAACTCCCTCTTCGGAGGTAGTCCCATAATTTCTTCTGAAAATACATCCGAATACCCCCTCGGGATTGGAATGTCTTCCAGTTTTAGTTTATCTTCGTCAGGGATAATTTTAGGGGCGAATTTTAGCCCAGTGGGCTATTTTTCCATGTTTTTCTCCCAAAAAACATTCACCATTTTGCATTTTTTGAAGCCTTGTTTTGCCCAATTTTGATGGGGTAAATTTTTTTCACTCTAAAAATCGCCAAATTATTATATAAATGATATAAAATCCTTGGAAATTAATTTTTTTAAAGAAAGTATCGCCAATCATTTTATAGTTGGCGTTTTAAGAATTGTTAGTATTCGCCAACATTTATACACTTTTAAATAAGTATGGTTTCTTAAAATCATCCTTGAGATTCTTCGTTATTAGTATTTTCTTCATTAATTACAGTTACAACAAAGGCTTTACAACCCTTTCGAACAACTCTCTTTAATTGCAAAGCAGAGATCTGTCTAATAGCTGTTTTCCTAGGGATTCCTCTTATGTTTACTGTTTCTCCTTCATTATTTACGCAAGTAAAAGTTTTATCAAAACAGTTCAAAACTACTCTATGTTGTTCTAACCAGTCCATACCAATTAATATATCATAAGAACCTAAAGGTAGTACATTAAGCTTCACAGAGGTTTCAAACTTATCCACGTTTACAGTACAATCTTTTACAAAACTAATCACTTTTCTTTTTGCGCCAGTAGCTAGCTGAACTAACCATGACTTTGCAAATTTTTCTACTGATAACTTTCATTTTTCTACTAAATCGGGAGAAATATAACTTAAGCTAGCCCCTGGGTCAATTAAAATAGATATAGGTGTTTGATTCAGCTTACCTCCCACTTCCACCATCGGATTTTGATAATCTGCTCGCCTATTTTCCAGTGTTGCATTGATCCTGGGCATTGTCCTTGCTAGATCACGACCAATTATATCCTCTTGAACAGTATGTATGTTGTTGATAGTCTTCTTCCGTTTGGGGCAAATTGATGCATAGTGAGGACCATTACATTCCCAACATTTTACTGGTTCTTTTCGTTCATTATTTTTGGTGTAATTACTATGATTATTAACAGGTTCTTTATTTCTAGGGCCATTTGGATTTAACTGTGAATTACCTTTATTCCCTCGTAAATTTTTATTAGGAAAATTACGTGTGTTATTATTCCTAAAACCGCGGTTAGTTACTGAACCTTTCTTCTTCTGTTCAAAATTATTAGATCTTTTAGCCTTCCAGTTTGACATACTTTCCTTTTTGCAATTATGTTCATAGCAAAAATTCACCTTTCGCATAGCCTCCTCTAAGGTTTTTGGATTGTCATATTCAATTCTGTCTTTTATATGAAAAGGTAAACAACTTAGAAACCGTTGTACCTTAGGCTTCTCATCCACATTGTAAGGCATGTATTGAAGTAGAATTAAACATTTATTGTTTAATTCTTTCATGTTCATTGTTACCAACTTTAATTCATAAAATTCCTTAGCTCTCTCTTCATAGTACTGTTCTGACAAGAACTTATCTTTAAAATATTTTTTAAAGGTACTCCAGTTAATGTTCTTTTCCCTAATACCTTTTACTCGTTTTAGGTCCTGCCACCAAATATCCGCCTTCCCAGTTAGGTTGTAAATGGCCATTCTCGCTTTTAGTTGATTAGAGTAATTGTAAATTTGAAAATATTTCTTCATCCCAGACAGCCATGATTTAGCCTCTTCTCCCTTCTCAGTTTCACCATTGAAAGTTGGTGGTTTTATTTTCTTAAATTCTCCTGAAATTTCTTCATAAGGCTTAAATTTCCTTTTTCTTGAATGATGATTATCTTCGCTACTATCACTAGTATACTGATAATTCTTCCTATGTGGATCGCCATAAATCTCAGAGGATGAGCTACTTTCAATTTTAGACTATTTAGACTTTTTGCTTTTGTGTTGGTAGGACATATCTTCAGATCCTCTTCATTTATCTTTTTCTTCATTCTGAAATTTTTCCATCAAGATTTGATTCAGCTCCTCCTGAGCTCTCAGAATTCTTTGATATTCCTTTTTGACCATTTCCATCTCAGTTCTTAATTCTTTAACCATTTGTAATAATTATGAAGAGTTATTAGTTATTTCTTCATGAACTAATTCTCTTCTAGTATTACTTCGTTCATTAAACAGGGACTCTTCATCCGCATATTCCTCTAGTCTCTCCATACTTGCAGTTTAGCTCAGAATTTTTTTCTGGAAATAACATTTCAAAAAGAAATTTACAATTAGTATGGATGCATTTCAATCTATCGTTGATCTATGCAGGTTGATCCTCATTCAGGCCTAGTGTCTGAAATTGTGCTCCGATACCACATGTAATACTCCAAAAATTCGTAAAAATTTAAAAATTTTCATATAACTTAAAATGTTTGCAGTTGTCGCTACTTTGGAACAATTAATGGTTAACGATTACCTTAAACATTTTTAAACTAGAACTGATTCTTTTGTTAATCTCTAATTCTGCATACTTTTGTTTGTTTTCATAATTCATTGTTAAGGATTTGATTTAGCAGGTTATGATTTGGAATAATAGGAATTGAAACATCTGCCATTTACTAGTGATAAGTTTGTTTTACTGTTTTATGAAAGTAGGAAGGAACTTCAGTTGAGATCGAGGCTTACTTAGCTTTTTAGCTAATGTAGTGAAGTAATGCTTCTTTTACAGGTCCTTTACAGGTAAGACGTTTTGTCACCGGTTTACAGATCTAGATTATTATCTCAACTAGCATAAAATGGAATGCTAGTAAATTTATTTATGTTACAGCTTTGAGCAATAAATGAGGTATCGTTGATCTGTTTATTTATGTTCTAAATAGTTTCTAGTAATATAAGTATTTTCAGTAAAATGAACCTAGTCCATTTGCTCTTCCATTTCATTATAACTATAACTTGTTCATTTAACTTTCATCAATCTATTTTCGGTTTAGTTCTTGTATATAACTCTAGTGAAAGGTAAATTGTATAGAAGATTCCTTTGTTTACTTACTCGATGCTGAGTTAAACTCAAGAGTATTTGTTTTCCAAAAATAACGAGTTAAATAAACTCAGGAAACCTATGATCTAGGTGTAGTCATAAAGTACATTGACTGTTATTCACACATGGAAATAGAACCTAGTGTATAAGATAGTTCTTCTAAACTATTCTAGTACTTACCAAATACAGAAGTAATAATACAAATTTTATATTTTAAAACAATAGCATTACTGCTATTTGGTTAAAGAAGTAAAAGATTACTTTCTACAAAACAAATCTAACCAACTTAACATTTATATGATTTTTATCTCACCAGGTGATATATAGATCTAAGTTTAATACTTAGATTAACCAAAACCAAGCTATACATCTCCTATGCTTGCAACCTCATATACATAAAAGGTTAACTCTTTTACGAGGTCTTTACAATGCTATGGTTTCTCATAATTTGTTGTTCATTATGCAAATAAAGTTAAATAAATTCTTATATGACTATTTACCATTTCCATAGATTGCATAAATATGGATATAAACCTTACTATAAATTTTTACCTCCCCACAATACTTTTTAGAGTTATAATATATTGAAAGTTATGAAAAGTATTGTAACCAAAGTTCCTTTACAAATTGTTAATGTGTGCAGGTTGCTCCATAGGGGTTTTGAAACTATATCATAAAACCCACATTTCGTAAAGAATTTCAATGCCATGTGGTCGTTACTCGATGGTTAGGTTTTTGGTTGACCTTGGGGAAATATAAAACTATTCTAAAACCCTAAAATCACATTTTGTCTTGTCTCTACCGTGGAGTGGACGAGCTGTAGGCTCATGGCCGCATGGCCTGACTGTCACTCCATTGTCTATAAGCCTCCTTGCCAAAAGTCGTCTTTCTTCTACGTAAAGAGGTTCATGTGACCACTGTATTTCGTTCGGTTGAAAGCCCTCAGTCGTCGTTACCATTTCTCTGTTTAAAGTGGTCTTCGTTGTTGTTAATTTGCTTCTGCATGAGCTATTCTTCAAGCACTGGTGTAGTAATAAAACTTTGTATTGTGAGTTCGGTGTTTGGTTTACTTCGGCGTTGATTTGGACTTCCTTTCTAGGGTTTATCCACGGTGCTTCCTTAGTTGCTTGGCATTAATGTTCTGGTGGCTAGGGTCTGTTCTTGTTACCCAGTTTGAGGCCGAGGTCCGTTTCTTCAGGTGAGGAATTTCTTTGGGTTTAAACTAGTCTTCACTAGTTCATAAATTATTAACTCTATCGTTTGTATACATTTCTCAATTAGTGTTTATATACTCGTACAAGTGAAGGGTATGTGCTAGAATGCATCGTAAAGTCTCCACGCAGGGGTTCTAGGCTTCGTATCCATTTTGGTAAGCCTCGGTCTCGCATGAGGTTCTCCTGCACTGGTTGTATGGTGTTTATGTTGATATTTCCCGCGTGGTTCTTGGGTTACTGTTCGGTCGTGGCTATATTATGCTTTATTTGTTTTTGGAATGCCATGTGGCCGATACTATAATATGTTGTTAAGATTATTTGAAGCCCTAGCGGTTGTTTCGTGTTGGAAACTTCGGGCTTTCATGGCCGAGACTTGAGAAATTATGGGCCTTCTCAGTCATAGTTTTGTTTACAGTAATGTTATTTTTATACCGGATTTTAAGCTGTGACTTAGTTTGTAAAAGTCCATTAGGCCGTAACTGATATGATTACAGTCAGAGTTAGGGTTTAGATGCTATTTCTATTTTGAATAAGCTCTAAGCTTATTGTTTTGTACTTATATACTTAACAATATATAAATTCACTGTGGTTTAAAAAAGATGATGGTAGGCTGTAAGATCTTTATCTGTTCTGGTTTATCTTCAACTCTGTTTAAATTATCCTACATAGAGTTCATGCTACTATAGTTGATATTTGTTTGATAAAAAATAATTAAAGAATATTTTTAAGAAGTTTATTATATTCTCTGTTCATAGTTGTTTTGATTTTGATTTAATGGTAAATAAAAAGTTTAGACAGTTGGCTTCTGAATCAGAATTTGGTTTTTATTGTCAGTAAGCAAATTTTTCAGCAAAGAGATAAGGAAAAAGGATGAATAATAGCTCCTGAGTTTTTACTGTAATTACTAGGTTAAAATATTTGAAAGGGCTTAATTTAATCTATCTTAGTTTGTAAATTCCATACAATTTTAATACTTTTCTTATGGATAACGTATTTAATTTTTATAAATTCATCTATTAAATTCTTATGGTGATACAAATGAGGTATGTATGCTTAAATCAGTTTATGGTTGAACTTGTAAAATCCTTCTGCTAATAAAAGAGGAGGTAAATATATTCTTGATTTTGACAGTTATTTCAATATAGGTTTTATTTATAAAACCCTAATTTATTTTAAACTATTACATAGTTAGTATTTGATTATAGTGTTATTCTAGTTTCGTTTTACTTAGATTAATGATGAAATGATCTCATTATACTTCTAGCCATATTTATTGTTTCTTTTATGTTAACTCTACTTATTTACTTTCTGTTTTTTTATAATGTCTTTTAATTACTATAATAATAGACTTATAGTAAATAGTCTATCTTTTGTGTAAGAAAATACACAGACTAAGTAAATTTATACTTTTAAATATTTTCTAAGACAGATCTGTTTATGTCATTCAAAGTACTCTGTCTAAGTAAAACATCTAAAATAGAAAGAAAACATACATATGAATAACTCTTATGAAACCTGTAGAAGGTAATAAAGCACATTCATGCATACTTCATTCGATTCTTTATCTGAATTTAATCTAACCTACTGCACTAGAGTACTACCTTTAAAAAGGGTGTGAAAAAATACAGTTAGGTATTCTTTTAATCTATCAGTAAAATTGGAAACTCTTCTAATCATTAACCCTAATATATCTAATCCGACATTTAACTATATTTTCACAGTAAAAGTATTTTATTAACTAACCCTAACAACAACAGAACTGAAACATAACATATTATTGCTTAAACTAAATCCTTCTAGATAACAATAAACAATTATAAAGCTAGATAAATCATGTAGAACGTGGAAATGTAGAAGAGGTGACAATAGCTTAAGGAACCTGTTCCTCCCAACCAACTCCTGGAGAAAAGCTGAACTGCAAATCTCAGGACCGCTAAGCTTGTCTCCTAGTCCACTTGGTAGAAGTACTGGGTGAGAGATGTAGTCTAGTAATCCTCTGCAACTCTACTGATTATTCAGCAGTAAATCAGTTATGCATGCAGCAGTATGAACTCAAGTTAGAATAGTTGCCCTAGTTCAAATCTTCAACACTTTTCACTCAAAACAAACTTCAGCTAGTCCCCTCCTTTGAATTTTCTTGTGCACTTCATTCACTCAGAATGTTCATAGTTCAAGAATGAGCAGCCTCAGATGTCTTCAATGGGAAGTTTTATTAGCATGCCTAGGTCTTTTGGGTCAGTTTTTACTTAATGAGCCACGTGCTCTTGTTCCACTTTCTTGGGGAACATGACCACAAAAATAGGGAAGTTGCTTCCTGCAACAGCTAGAAGTAGTTTGAGGATGTTTCCAAGTGTCAATCTGCTCTCAACCCAGCCTACTTCACCAAGTGACCAGTAAAACACTCATTTAACAGCTTCCTTAAGCTGTTGTCTCATCTTTCATTTATTAATTAATAAAATATTTAGCAATTACATTCAATTATCCTTAACCCCACTTGGTCATTAATTACAAACTTTATAATAAAATATAACATAATGTTTCTTAAAACATAAAATGTTTTGCAATTTGGGGCATGTGACAAGATCATTCACATATCTTTTAAATGATGGAAATGGAATGCTTCAACCGTGCAATCGCTTGAATGATTTTCTGTCTATGTCCAATTTCCTCCTCTTCTCTTCATACAAGGTGACCCACGGTTGTGTCTCCTCTGCCTTGTAAAGAATGAATTTATTGATTCCATCGATTCTTGAATTCATTGTTGTATTCATGAAAACAAACCCGCATTCAGTTCCTATGGATCAAATATTGATTTTGAAGTTTGTTGCGAATAGTTACTATGTGGACATGTGAAGATAAAATTATATGTGACTTACTCTTTATCATGTGATTTTTTTCGTTTGTTTGTCATAAATCCCCTTCCCTTTTTTCCTCATCATGTTCATCATCCCAAGTCATTGTTCCTGGTGTGTGGTTGATTTGCTTGATGTACTCATTAGCATAATAGAATGACTCATATACTATGTACGCATTTTCCAAAGACCCCGCGAGTTTTCCCCTTTATAGAACAAATCCCATCAAATTTTTCATGTACCTCTCCAAGAAGAACATCCAACGACATGAGACCACCCCGACTAATTCAATCTCATCGACTAGGTGAATTAGAATATGAACCTAAAAGTCCATGAAACTTGTCGGTTTTTCCTTCTCAAATATACGAACAATCTCAGTTATCTCTTGACACCATCATAGAATGATAATGACATAAATATCCTTTAATGTGATCCACCATACAAATGCAAATAGTTTAGATATGGCACATCGTAAGTCATCGAAAAAGTCATGGTTCACACACCCATGCATGAACAATGGATAATGACACTACAAAGTAAACACAAAAATTTAATTGCATTTTAACTTGTGTGGTAAAGGATATAAATAAAAAAATAAAAAAATAAAAAACAAAAAACATTTTTTTGACATTTTATGTACCCTTAGAAGGTTGATATAGTCACGTGATTTCAAACTTGACAATGGTTTGTCTACAGTGAAGAAACGTCATAGAGTAAATCCATCTAAAGAAGGTTCCTTCAAACCTATTATAACTTCCTTTTCCAAAATAAATGATAAAGAGGGGTTAGTCTCTCCTCTAATTTCTTGTCTTGGCCAATGCTTATTTTTAGTGTTTGAAGAAATAAGATCTCTCTCCGACAACCAAATTGTCACTTTTTCCGATGACATGTGCCACCACAAATAAGATGAAATATATTTAAATATATCCATGGGATCTAGTAAGTGGACAATCTTAAGATGCTCCCAATATGGGAGACCATGACATATCAATTTCCTTTTTATCCCTTTGGGAATTTTCTCAACATAGTTTTCAAAGAATTTAGGATGATCGAACATAGGTTCCCCATGTGAATCAAAAATATTTGCAATTTCCTTCTCCTTCTCTTTGTCATATGGTCTAAGACAAATAGCCAATGTCATTATTCCAGACCTTTGGGTTCTCTCTAGTTTACCATTGAAAGCATATGTTCCTCTTCTATAAGGGTGGTTTTCTAGGAGAAATATGCTAGAGCAGTCATACACTGACTTTCATATATCTCTGGACCACCTAGCCTTCATAGAAGTGTTAGTGATTGAGAAAAAATATTAATATAATTGAAATTTAAAACTTTAATCCACAATAACAGTGCAGATGAATCTCATCAATAGTCCAAAGACATTAATCAAACCATAGAACACAGGATATACCCTGGGAAAACCCTCCACTGATTCGAAGAATAAAAAACCCAGCAAACAATCTTAGAGTATGATTGATAATTGGCAAATAATGATTACAACATAATAGCATATCGCCTTCTTTGAGAGCAACAGAGAGTAGAGATCAAATGGAACACTGTGATGATCTTTCCAAGTGCATATCACTTTAATAACAAGTCAAATTAGGTCATACAAGGAAGGTAGAGAATATTGCATGCTTCAGTAAGTAGTTAACGCTGAGAACATTGCTTTATATTCAAGCATGTGCCCTCACTGACTTGGTGCCAAGTTGGCAGTGCATAATTATCTCCCACAAGGAAGATACATGCCCTCCATTAATTCACTGAGTTTAACTATCTCTAACTGAGTTGTTAGCTGAATGAATTGAACTGAATTGAATGGAACTGCATGTAACTGAATGGAACTGAGTGTAACTGGCTAGAACTAGTGCTTCTCCATCAATGTCATCTTCAACAACCACTCTCATAAATTAAGGAGTTGTTTCCTTAATTAACTTAACCTATTTACCATAACTAACACTCAATTGATGTCTTATCAATTCGAGTTCACTTGGTGGAAACATGGGCAATTCGAATTATCTCTCCATCTATGTGATTATATTAATTATCTCTACATGGTCCATATGTGTTTTCATAAATTCTATATCATATCATACTCATCAGAATTGTTTTGAGCTTATGATCATATGTATTACCCCGGGTCATATAGTCACATGCTAAAGTAAATCACTCTAGGGGTAGATAATCCCTAATGGATATTTGTAGCACCTATTGACCATGATTAGCCATACATCACAGAGTATATCCACTTTACATAGTAAAGTACACCACCTCAGAACATGAGGATATTTGTAGAACTTGATATTACTCACAAGTCTACTGACTTGATATTACTCAAAAGTTTTAGCTTGATATCACTCACAAGATTTACCACCCCAATCATATGGGGATATTTGTAGGACTTGATATTACTCACAAGTCTATCGTCTTGATGTTACTCACAAGACTCAGACCTTAACCATAATATCCTAGTACAATCATCTCTCCTGAATATGACAATGTCATGTGAACTTAATATAATATAAGTTATGGACTTGATACAACACAAATATTAGACCTTAATACAACATAAGGTCATGGAGAATATATGAATCTAACTACAACATAGATTCTGGACTTGATTACAACACAAGTCTCAGACCTTAATACAACATAAGGTCATGGATAATAACTCCCGAAGTTGTACTCTCAACACTCCCTCTCAGTGAGGGAGGCATTCTCTGCCATACCAAGCTTATCTAAGAAGTGTCAGAACTTCGTCACAGATAGATGCTTGTCACAAATTCGCAATCTATTCATCAGTGCCTATGTACTGGAATTCATGACCATGACTTCAATGAAGTAAAACTTCATCTTGAATGTGTTTTATCATTAAACACATATAAGGTTTTCAAGAAAGGTTGACTATTAACACTTATGAATATAGGCTCAAGTCTTTCACCCTAGTAGGTAGCTTCCCAAGCTACACTACACCTCAGTATGTAGTACTATCTGCAAAACACATTTTGCTTTTGTAGTACTCTTAGACACACATCTTGCTTCTGTAGTACTAGCCTCAAATTACATGGCTTATCTCAGGATAAACAATAGTTGGATAACACGATCATATAATAAGTCTACCATGTATCAAATACAATAAATAGCCTATTCTAATGTACCTCAAAGGTACTAAAACAAATTCTTAATAGTAAGCATATGATACAATAGGTCTGCTCAAAGACCAACCAACTACTTACACAAAGTAGCATCATCTAGATCCAATCCATAATAAAGTTTCTCTAAACTAGAGACGATGGATTTTAAATCCATCATATACAATATTGTACAACAAATATGTAATAACATGCAGAAAGAAATTATTATCTTTTCTTTCACTCTTCAACATTTGTTGACTTGTTGAATCTTCTGCTATCTAAAGAAGTTCTCTATGAGCTTGACATTCCTTGTGATTTTCTTGAAGTCATGATCACTTTCTCAGTGATCCTTCTATTTATATTTGCAACTCTCCAACTACCTCTTTAAGAGGTTTCAAATGTTCTCTAACAATCCATACTATAAATATCCTCTGATACTTTTGACCACGTCTTTGATAATGTAGATTCTCTCCACAAGGTATCACAGTCCTTGGCTGCATAAGTCATGTAATATGACTAACTGGTGGGGAATTTATCTAGAGGAGTTCTTATGTACTATAACAAGCTTGTCTTGGACAGAGGCTTAGTAAGAATGTTGGCAATGCAGCTCATATGTCGATATGTACCATGTCTTGAATATAACTGACTAGAAACCTCAAAAATATTTACTGCTTTTCAACATGCTCTATTGAGAGAAACACATGTGATCTTCCTCAATCACTTATATACTAGTCAGATTTCATATATATTTGAAACTCTATTTCACTAACCAAGACATATATGAGTCCACATACACTTGTACCAAGTAGGTACCACAACACATGCTTTTTGCATGTATCAGTGTACAAATTGCAAAGCACATAACAGATCCTGGGATATGTGACTAACCAAATACATCTCAATTAACTTGAGATCCTCCAAATATGAAATAAGAAAGATGAAATTTCATATTTACCTTCATATGTGTGGCTATGGATTTGTAGTCCATCATCCTGGAACTCTTTAGTCTCTTTTATTGCACATTTTCCTTAACCAAGGAAAATATTTGTGTAGTGATTGCCACACCACTAATCATATGAATCATAAAAATATTCTTAAATACAGTTCTCAGCATCATTTTGAATATGAGCATCATGCATATCTCCTTTTTGCAAGAGGTACACCAACCAATTACACTGGTTCTTTAGGAGCTAGCGAGACTAGCAACTCCCTCTCACCATGTACATGCGAGAATCATAATATGGGTCCTCCATCACGGAGACTTATGTTCATCTAAATATGAATCTCTTCTTTGACACGTGAACCTAAATAATATAGAATATCTCCAGGAGTCTTCACATCTATCAGAATAGAACTAAGCCATCTATTATGTCTGCTTCCCAAGAAACATAGGAACCTACCGAACTGTTCTATTTCAGGCTCACCCATCTGAATGAATTTACATTCATGTCCTTATTTACTTTTAGGTAAGCTCATTTTAATTTTCCCTACAAGAAAAAATATTCTAATGGTTAGTACCATTTCATACTCTTGAATTTTAATAACATGAAATACTGTCAATATACTAATAATGATTTACATAGTCATGTACAATTATTGACTAACCGCTTTAACAAAACCCATTATAATATTATATACTGATATGCATCCCTATATCAGTCCAGAAATTTCATTTTATAAAAGAAATATACAACCCCATGTTCATATCTCATGAGGTAAGCATGAATCCCTCTATCTAGCCAACCATGTAGTCTTTTGTTCACAGTTTATGAAACGATCAGGTTTCCCTAAATATCATGTCTTATGGAGGATGTTTTCAGCCTTATATCAGTCCTATATGAGTATATATCAGTCCTACGTAAGTCTTATATTATTCATATATCATCTCGCAAAATTTGGACTCATGAGATTGATAACATGCTAATAAAGATAGAAAAACAATGTGTATGCTAAACACAATTCCAAGTCTAGAAATACACATCTATATGACAATCATGAAACATAAAAAAAACTTTTTAGATCTGATTTATAACAGAAAATAAAAATAATAATAATAATAAGGTACTCATCTTAATTGTTTGTGTGGGCTCCTTCTTGTTATATGCACCCTTGCGGAGATAGGTGGAGTCCTTCTTTATTCATTGCAACTTTAAACACCGTAAAAACAAAACTTAATGAATGTACTAGAAAGTCTGTCACTGCATGGGAATAAGGATCCCATGAAACCAAGAGAGAATGCTCTTCTTCACTAAAGGAAATATTCATTTCGATCATCCTCTTTCTTGGATGATTTCTCTCGAGAATGTTCACATCCTTCTACGACAGTGGATGCATGAACTCTTCCTTCTTTTCTTTTCCTTGCATTGCAATCCCTTATGAAGTGACCTACCTTCTTACAATAAAAACGTATTAGCTTTGATTTATCCATACCTTTATGGATCTCTTTATTCTTTACATGGAAAGTGTTCTTGGGAGAAAAAGGTTTTCTTTCTTTCTTGCTTCTTGCCGTGAGGGCAAGATTGTCCTCCTTAGTGCTCACCATCTTGTTCTGGATGTGCCCTTCTTCTTGGATGCAATCATGCCAAATTATTTCAAAATTGGGCTTCTCTTCTCTTCCATTTACCACAACAAGAAAGGTCTCACATGAGGAGGGGAGTCAGTCGATGGAAGTTTGTAGAATATCATCCTCATCTGTCTCTACATTGATGCTTACTAGTCGATCCTTCACTTATGAAATCTTTGTGAATAATGATGCCACAGTTGCATCCTTCTCCATATTCATGTTGCGCAACTCATTCTTCAAAGATATTGATCACCCTCACCTTCCATGTATTGAAGTTGGATGTTCCTTCGAGTTGATCTTTCGGTCAGATGGATATTGATGCCATTGCTTCTCATAGCTCTTTCTCAATGCTTCAAGATATATGGAGGCTTAGAGTGTTTGCACAAAAATAAGCTCTTGAACGCCCTTGCTCTGATACTATGTTAGTGATTGAGCAAAAATATAAAGATAATTGAACTTTAAAACTTTAATCCACAATAGCAATGCAAATAAATCTCATAAATAATCCAAAGACATAAATCAAACCATAGAACACAAGATATACCATGGGAAAACCCTCCACTAATTCAAAGGATAAAAGACACAGCAAACAATCTTAGAGTATGATTGATAATTGGTAGAGAATTATTACAGCACAATAGCATATTGCTTTCACCAAGAGCACCAGAGAGTAGAGATCAAATGGAACATTATGATGATCTTTCCAAGTGCATAGGACTTTAATAACAAGTCAAACTAGGTCATACAATGAAGGTAGTGAATATTGCATGCTTAAGTAAGTAGTTAACACTGAGAACATTGTGTTATCTTCAACCATGCACCCTCACTGACTTGGTGCCAAGTTGGCACTCCATAATTATCTCCCGCGAGGAAGATACACGCCCTCCATTAATTCACTAAGTTTAACTGTCTCTAACTGAGTTGTTAGCTTAATGGAATTGCATGTAACTGAATGGAACTGCAATAACTGAATGGAACTACATGTAACTGAATGGAATTGAATATAACTGCATACAACTGAGTGTAAGTGAACATAACTGAATGTAACTAAAAGTAACTGAATGTAACTGAACATAGCTAGTGCTTCTCCATCAGTGTCATCTTCAACAACCACTTGCATAAATTAAGGAGTTGATTCCTTAATTAATTGAATTTGTTTACCATAACTAATACTCAACTGATGTCTTATCAATTTGAATTCACTTAGTGGAAAAATGGGAAATTTGAATTATCTCTCCATCTATGTGCTTATGTTAATTATCTCTACATGGTCCATATGTGTTTTCATAAATTCTATATCATATCATACTCATAAGATTTGTTTCAAACCTATGATCATATGTATTACCCTGGATCATATAGTCACATGATAAAGTAAATCACTCTAGGGGTAGCTAATCCCTAAAGGAGACTTGTAGCACCTATTGACCATAACTAGCCATACATCACATAGTATATCCACTTTACATAGTAAAGTACAGTACCTCAAAACATGAGGATATTTGTAAAACTTGATATTACTCACAAGTCTACTGACTTGATATTACTCATAAGTCTCAACTTGATATTACTCACAAGCTTTACCACCTTAATCATATGAGGATATTTGTAGGACTTGATATTACTCACAAGTCTACTGCCTTGATATTACAAACAAGAATCAGACCTTAACATAAGTTCATGATCTTAAACATAAGATCCTAGTACATGCATCTCTCTCGAATATGACAATGTCATGTAAAATTATTACAATATAAGTTCCGGACTTGATACAACACAAGTCTCAGACCTTAATATAACATAAGGTCATGGAGAATATATGAATATAATTACAACATAGATTCCAGACTTAATTACAACACAAGTCTTAGACCTAAATACAACATAAGGTCACGGAGAATAACTCACGAAATTGTACTCTCAAAAAGAAGGTCCACAACATTTACATCCATGATAACCTTTTGTTACAAAACTTGCGGTGTTATGGTGTATAGAGTATATTAGTGTTGAAGATCAAGATAGTCGCACCAAATTAAATATGCCAAGCAATATTGATTTGAATATAAAAAAATCAAACAACATATTTATAAGAGAAAAATCCTAACCTCGAATAATCATGTGTGGTGTATGCACATATTCCATACAACACAAAATTCTTCTTTGATGGGATGGGTTTTGATGCATCATATACCTGTATCGCTTCCCATAATTCCTTCAACTCATCGATCAATGGTTGTAGGTAAACATCCATATTCTTCACTTGTCTTCTACAAGGGAGTATAAGAGCCAACATAAGATGTTCATTATTTATGGAAAATAATCAAGGGACATTGTTATTGATCACTACTATAGGACAAACAATATAGATGGTGTTTGAGAGGGAAAATGGGTTGATGCCATCAATGCCTATGCTCAATCGAAGGATATTTACTTGATCCTTGAATTTATCGGACCATTATCCTCTATATGCTTCATGGCTATTGAATATGTTGGAATTCAGATAGCTCTTTCCTTACTTCATTGTGAGGCATGGCATCCTTGTAGCATAGTTAATTCTTTGCAAAGAAAGAGCCTTTGAATCCTTGGGATTATAGGCATGAGCCTCATTATATTATGAGGAGGACCATATGCTTTAGCCTTTTTTTTTATTCTTGGTACCTATCATACCCACATTTTGGACATATATTTTTGTCTGCATATTCGCTTCTATATAGAATACAATCATCTGGACATGCATGATATGATATGTACTCAATACCCAACATTTTCAACATTTGCTTTGCCTCTTTTCAGCTGTCAGGAAAGACGTTATCACTTGAAAGTGCCTTATATTTGAATAGCCTGCATTTAGTGGGAAATATAAATGTACAATGTCATTTAACGTTCATAAAATCGACCATTTTCAATGTTGATTGTGTGACAAGATTCCTCAAAATATAAGGTTGTCGATGGTCGCTTACCTCAAAAGTTCCAAGAAACATGTGTATTACATGCCATACATTGCTTTCAAGTTGTATAGTAACATTGTTGTCTCCAACTATGTAAAATTGGACCAGCCAGGTCCAAAGACATGGGTGGTGGAAGCTGATTTAAGGCTTTCGAAGAAGGTTTCAATGATATGAGCATCATCCCCTAGCTCATTGTCCTGGAATGTTTGTAACAACATTGCATACATGGCACTTGTTTGCCATAATAACTCCTCCCACCACAACAAATTTGAATTTTAGGGGTGATTTTCTTCCGCTTCCAAAAGTCATTTTTGGGGGCGGTTTTGGCTTTGGAGGTGNCCCCCCCAAAAAAAATCCTTATTACAAACCTTTGGGGGAGGTTACAAATCCCCCTCGTAGGTACCTACGGGGGCGGTTTCAAACCCCCATCGTAGGTGTCTACAAGGGTGGTTTCAAACCCCCCCATAGGTTCCTACAAGGGCGGTTCTAAACCCCCCCTAAAACTCCATCTTATAAACCTTTTGGGCGGTCTTAACAAACCCCCCCTAATAGCACCGACGCTAAAAGTTTGGAATTTTAAGGGCAGTTTTGGAAGATATCAAAACTAACACTAAAAGTGACTTTTGGGGGCGGTTCAAACCCCCCCTCCCCCCCAAAATTATTTATTACAAAACTTTTGGGGTGGTTATAAAACCCCCTTCGTAGGTACCTACGGAGGCAGTTCAAAACCCCCCCTAAAACTCTTTACAAACCTTTGGGGTGGTTATGAACCCCCCTAATATAAACTTACGTGGGGGTTTTTGACCCCCCCTCATTGTAACATAAAAGGGCAGTTTTGAACCCCCCTCATAGTGACATATGAAGTCAGTTTAGAACCCCCCTTGTAGCAACATACACAAATGGTTTGAAACCCCCCTATAGACATAATAAACCATAATAAAATATATTTTATTAAAAATATCAATATTGCAATATCATTAGGGGACAAAGGAATCGAACCTTCAATCTCCTGCTTGTAAAGTAGACACTCTTCCATTGATCTAGAACCCTTTAAGAATTGGGGAAAGGGGCAATATTAACACCAAAATTGCATCAATTTTAATTCTAAGAAAATACTAACAATCCCAACATTGGTTCAGAGTTTACCCAAAAATAAGTTTACCCAACATTGTCTTCCTCACCCTCATGCGTGAACTTATTTTGGGTAAACTCTGCTTTCATCTATTCATCCATGAGGGTATACCTAAAACAACCTGTAAGAAAGCAACAATAGAGTTATTAAGAAAAATAATCCTTGGATTCATAACCTAATAGAGGAAGAAATGGTGGAAAGGGAGGAGAAAAGGCATCTACAAGAGAAGATACACAAATCTCTCCCAAATTTCCTAGTGCTTCCTCTTCTCTAGAACCAGAGACTTTTGATGTCCTTGATCTATATTTTAACGACTTTGACCAAGACTAAACAAAAAATGACATTGCAAGTGGGAAAATTTGGGTTGTATATGATAATATAGATGGAATCCCTAGATTTTACCTTTGCATCAACAAAGTTATTTCCATAGTGCCTTTAAAATGTCAAATTTTCAGGGTCGAGTCACACCCATATAATGAGGAGGAAGAGGAATGGGATGATGAAAACTTACTTGTTGCTTGTGGAATGTTTGAAAGGGAAAATTTTAATACTATTGAAGAGGTGAATGCATTTTCTCACATAGTGAAGTGGGAGAAATCCAATCCAAAATTATGTTTAAATACTTTCCCTCGGAAGGATCAGGTCTAGGCTATTTATAAACATTGGTGTATTGGATGGAAATACTCAGAAGATGGTGATCTTAAGTTTGAATATGAGATGGGGTAATCCTGTCAATTTTTTTATGAAAAATCATGATAGGAAGTTGCATTTTTTACTAAAGTTTACATATTCAAAGTTATTTTTAAGAGATAGGTGCAACATGTGGCTGATCATATCATGCATATTTATTCAAATAAGCTCCTAATGTTTTATCATCAAGTTCCTGCTTATAGAATTATTGGAGATGAGGGAGATGGTGTTCAAAAGGATTCCTAGGATCTTGAGCTTGCCTCTATGCCTCCAGAATTGATTTGTGTAGAGGCATATTCTTCCTTTCAATCATTGGTTCCTAACAAGGCTTGAAGAAGTTGAATGGAAAATGCAGGATCCTTAGCATGTCCTTTGGGAAGATACAACACAAGTTACTGGAACATCTCTTAATTTTTTTTGGCAGATGATTATGCCAAGATAATTTCCATAATAGTATCCCATCTCTGTAAATTGTATTTACTATGACGGGAAAAGGTGGTTGAGGGACGAACCTTGGCATTAATTCATAAGCTAAGTCACCTGACATGAGGACATGAGACATAAAGTACACAAGAATACAAGTGTCCAACACGGACATGACGACCCCAAAATTACGACACAGAGGACACACACAAACACACACATAGACATTCAGATCCAAACTTTTGTAGAAGCTAGAAACTTTACAAATATTCAATACAAATTATAATCAATACACATTACACACTCACTCCAATTCCCCTGTACATAATTGAAATTCTAGCAGTTTTGTCTACAAACATCAAAAACATGATCATAGGACCAGAAGTTTTATTCATCAACTAATTACACAAAAAATAGATAGTACGAAACAAGTTTTGTCTCGAAACCCATCTCCTATCATGCAAGTATTGATGGAGAATACTATTTGTAGAGAATCTCGGCACTCCATAAATACTGGATATTGGAAAGGGCAGTATGCAGACAATCTCCTAGCATCTAACATAACTCTCTCAACATCAACTTCCTTCCAGTGCTACTGCTTAACATCATATCAACATGTCAACTCCACCACAAACTACTATAAATGCATTTTGAAAACATTTGCTTGCATGAAATGCCTCTCAAACGTATTTTGAAAACATTTCCATATTTGAAATACCTCTGAAAAACAGTAGAAACATTTCTATGGAGTTTTAAGTTTTGAAACATTGTATTGATAGTTTTGGTTGTTTCCATTGACATTTTTTATGTTTCTACCAACCTTTCAGCCTTTTCAGGTGGCATCTCAGTCACTAAAATGAAAAAGAATAAAATTATTCTTTTACAAATCAAATTACAACTAGAGGGCTTGGGCCTCCCTTAATGGTAACTCTCTTTGGATTCATCTCCAAATTTGAAATGGTATTGTGAAATTTCCCCTAGTTTCTCCCCCCACCTATATATATATATCCCCATTCCTAGCTATATCATATCTTGATTCTCTAAATATATATATATATATATATATATATATCCATTTCAGGTACAGTATCTCCACACCTATATCCATATATGTGCAACTTGAACATAAATTAATGATGTTCTTAATACTAATGCTCATAGGCCAAAATTGCAGCGGTTTCAAAATGCTCATATTGCCTACAAATTACACCTGTTAGTAAATAATCAACACAAAATGTTAATGAGAGAACTTCATCCACAAGGAATAACAGAGTCATTTTTACCCGACTCTGAGAAGCAAAATGTATCCAATACTTTCGCAGATATCAACAAGAAAACGTTCCTTTAGTAAACTTTTTTTGTAGTTAAGAATGGTTGTTGCAACATTATTGTAATTAATGAATGAGAAAATATAGTGGTCTCAAGAGAAGCTTGACACTTTGAGTGAATATTAGGATGCAATTGTTTCAGTAATGCATATTATATTTGTCCTTTGAATGTTTGATTTGTTGAAAATATAATCTTCACATTGGCGACAACATACATTATTTGTAATTTTATTGTATATTTCTAGTTTTTTATAAGGCCAACCAAGTCAACTCAATGTAGGCTCACTACCCCACCTTGGGGAAAGCGCCCTACCTCTTTAGTTGTGTATAAATACATTATTTTAAGTTTGTATTTCTACATATTGTGAACATCCCTTCATGACTCATAAGTCAAAGATAATCTTATTTCTTGGTCTCCAAAAGGATTATGAAAAGTCAATATATTAACATTTGCTGGATTTTTGAGATGGATTATCATTAATTTTTTGTCTAGATAGGTATTTCACTTTATTGAGTTTTAGATTCATCGAAGCCTCCAAACACATAGTGGCCATCATGTACAACTAGTTAGTGCAAGCACAACTTTGCGTTGCAGCAGTATCTTCTAAACTAAACCAATGTCTAACATGATTCAATGCATACTTTCCAACTATATTGGCATTTGAAATCCTTTTTTAGCATTTAGTTGCACATAAAAATTTCTTCTTGTTTCCTGATATTGAAAATTATATATATGTATATGTGTGTGTGTGTGTATTATAGTCAATATAATGATCTCCCGATTTAAATTCTTTTACATGTTTTGGTTAGAAAGATGGTTTTTGAGGTGATAACCTTGGGAGGATAGGATGGAGGAAGAGGAACTTGTGCATTACTCAAAGAAGGCATAAGAAGTTTTCCTGAAACCAATTTTTGGATGTAGGGATGAAGTACTAAAACATTGGAAATTCTCAAGGGTGTCACATAACAACATCGAAGAGGCTACTGACTCAAAGAAGCTAACCTATTCTAATTCCTTGGCACTGCCCCAAAGCCCTAACCCTAAGTTTGATCCTAGCATTGTGGAGGTTTATGTTGTAAAACCTTTGTTTCTCGATTATGCCAAGAATTTTCTTTTTCCTGTGCTTGGGCCACCACCTATTATTCTAGGTTTCCAATTATTTATCCCCAGGTTTATGTTTTCTAAATTTTGCTTCACAGTCTTCATTGGTTTATGGATTTTGTAGATTGAACCATCATTATGTGCATAGTTTCAATAGAAATCCAGCTTGTTGCAGAGGTTTTGGGCACATTTGCACAAGTCTGGGCATGAAAACATCCTCAATCTTCATTCACATGCATATTTTAGGGCTAAATTAGTTGTAAATAGTCATGACAATCGCCCCAAGATGAATTTTAGGAAACACATGAAGGATAAACAACAGTAAAATTCTGCTTTTGGGAATAATTCCACCTAATATCAACCATATGGACTGTTCAAGGTGTCTCTATGATGCAATTTGTGTGAAAATGGATAGTCAACAAGGTTAGATCTAGAACAGTACTACTACAATAACTTCAAACATAATTTTCATCTCTTTCAACTTTAACACTTCACTGGTCACCGCTTTAAAGTTGGTCCTTGAGATGATTTACCAAATGCCTTGTACATTAGCAATGTTATAACTGATAGAACAATAATAATATAACAATAATGCACAACAGTAACAATACTAATCTAGGATTGTTTTAGATCATCCTTATACTCAGACATTTTTAGGTTATGATCTTGTCACCTAAGGTACAAGTCACCTAGATGAACAAATGACGTATCTTGAGAGATATCACTTAATAGGGTTATAGTTGTAAGGATACAAACCTCATATTCTTTGTCAAAAGATAGAGAAACTTCAATCAATTACTCAGGCTTTAGCAGCAAACCAGCAGAGAGACACAGTCATGCCCAGTACAGTCACCCTAGCAAAGAAGACATAGTCATGCTAGCACACAGTCAAACTTAGCAGAGACTCACAGTCACGTGGAGCAAGAGGGACGCAGTCACGCTAACAAGAGATACATAGTCATGATGGGTACATATTCACGCTGGCAGGGACACATCGTCACACTGAGGAGGTGGAACACAGTCACGCTGGTAAGGACACAAAGTCAGGCTGACAGGAGAACACAGTCACGCTGGTAGGGACACGCAATCACGTTGGTCAGGTGGAACACAGTCACATTGGAAAGAGAACACAGTCACGCTACAAGGAGAACACAGTTACTCTGGCAAGGATGCACAGTCATGCTGATAGGGACACATAGTCACATTGAGCAAAGAAGAGGCACATGGTCACGCTGGCGGAGGAGAGACACAATCACGCTGCAAGTGACACATAGTCATGCTGGTAGGGAAGATGCACAATCACACTGCAAGTGACACATAGTCATGTTGGGTACACAGTCACGGTTTTGCACGATGTTACAAGTATACAACCCACTAAGGAAGAGAACCCACAGTCCTCGACCCAGCCCTAGACGACTGTAAACAGATCATGGGTCAACCCAGGATAGATCACCAACAGTCACGGCTCATGTAGAAGCAATTAACAACCCTTATCACAAAGAGGAAGAGATCTGGAAACCAAAAAATATGGCAGTGAAACCCTACAAGCAACATAAAATACTTAGACATCAACTACAAATAAATGAGAGCTTAGATATGTCTTGATGGATTATCACAACGAAGGATAAAACTTGCTTTTATAATTTGGAAGGGAAATTTATAAGGGCCCTTCTTCAACCCTAGCTTTTAGGGTGTTTACCAATAAAACATAAAATATAATTAGGTTGAATTAGAATATGTACCAAAGGTCCAATGGTAAAATAAAAACCAAAAAATAAAATGGTCCAATGGTCTTACAAAATAAAACCATAAAATAAAAAGTTGACTTAGGATAGTGTACCAATGGTCCAAAATAAAAACCATAAAGTAAACGTCATCACACCAATGGTACGCATAAAAAGGACGCTAGGACTAAGTAAAAGATAAAGGACCGAAATTCAACCAAATGGGTCACAATAAGAAGTTAAGACAATCCTCATACCCACAAGACCAAGGTGTACCATAAAGGTGGACAAACAACCCATTTTACCCATACGACCAACAAGACCAAGGAATTTAATCTTTTCTCTCTCTCAAGATACATTGTTTCATATATTTTTATCACCATTGTATAAGGAGAAAATACAAACTAGATGATGTTATCCTATGGTCGTCAATACTACTCCTAAGGGTTAGTTCCTAGTGACATCATCAAGGGGTGGTTAGTCTCTTTAGAAAAAACCTAACAATAACCAATTAGGAGAGAGGACATCACACATAATCATCTTGGTCAACTTGACCAAGATCCACCTAGTTAACTGACCAAGAATGCTCCTGTAGGAATTGCTTGGTCCCAGACTAGGAATTGCTTGGAATCTACCTGGTCCCATACTAGGAAGTATCTATCTCAACCTGCAGGATCTGCTTGGACATCGTGTCCAAGAAACTTTCTAGTCTCATACCAGAATACCATAGAGACATATAGGGGCCCTAAAGATATGTTAGGGGCTTTTCCATGGCATAAAATTGCTTGGTCCAAGATCAAGAACCCCAAGAGACTACTGCGGTCCCTAGGGTACCTTCCAGGGTCTTACTCTAGCCTAGTTAATTGACTAGGGTACAATCCTCCCTGAGAATGGGTCTCGCAGGTGCAAACATCTTGGTAACTGACCAAGTTCCCTCATTCTTAAAGAATGGCTCTCAGCCCCAGGATGAGCTTGAGTCCCATACTGAATTATGTTGATCAACTCTTGGTAACTGACTAGGTTCCTCCCTTCTCTCATAGAATGAATCTCGTAGCTGCTCTGAAATCGACACCTTAAACCCATCTTTCCTAGTTTTAAGTGGATTTGTGTGTGATACAATGATAAAAGGGCTAGTTTCATAGCACACTCGTTATAGCAGTAGCTCTAAAAGGGTGTTAATCCACTTCAGAAGTACCTATTTGTTGGGAATTAGGGAAGTTCATGGTAGGGACTGTCACCTTAATGAGTACACATCCACACTCCAAGTGAAAACATGTTCCTCTACTTGGAGAAGTAATAAAGCAATTTCTAATGTAAAACATAGAACATGAAGTGACTTAGAAGAAGCCTTTACCTTTTCCAAGTGTGGCAGCAAGGCTTCTTTCACAGACTCATACATAAAGCTATAAATTCCTGATATAAGTGTAAATGATGCAAGGTTACTTCCTATACCTATATACAATCATGTTATACCTAAAAGCCAAGTAACCATAGTTGAAATTTAGAAAAAATAAGCACTAGACAACACATTAGTCCTGTTAGTCAGTCAAATGAAAAGTTTACAGGGAGCAGTTTCGACTTTAAAAGAAGCATACCTCTCTTCGACATAATGGACCCCATATTATGAAAGAGCAAACTATGACCAATAATATGAGATTGAATTATTATCTTCACAATATCTATTGGATGCAACCAAAGGCTTACAAACATTCCAGCCAATGCACCTGCGAGAGCATTATTTCCCATTTTAAAAAATAGACTCGTGGAGCTTGTCTGTTGCAAATGAGTGTCTATTCTCAAAGACTCCACACTGCCAAGAGGACCTGCTACTTGCTTGCTTGTCTATTGTAAACAAGTGTCTATTCTCAAAGACTCCTCACTGCCAAGAGGACTTGCTGCCTACTTTATTCATCTATCATCAAATTTACAATTGCTAGACTCTTTTACCAAAGTAGAAAAAATAGGTAGTTGGAAAATTCCTCATTGCCAAGAGGATATGTCACCTACTTCATTGATATATCATCATATTTACATTTGCCAGATACTTTTCCCAAAGTAGAAGAAATAGGTAGTACAATCTCCTACAATGATCTATTGGAATTTAATATGTACTTCATAGATTGATGAAACATGGCTGGGGTTAACAGAGCTAACTGCCTAAGAACACTAGTAGTTCCCCTTTTGTCCAAGTTTCTATGTAGGTTTATTCATTGAATCTGCAAAATTGTTGCAATTTTTATCTGGTGTCAACTCTGCTATTGTTGGAAATTTTATCTGGTGTCAACTCTGCTATTAAATCACCTTTCATAAGTATATTTGATATGTTATTTACTGCTCTCTGCTGATATTTTTCTGATATGACTTACAAAGCTTCTATATTCCCATGGACTGCAGAGCTTACCACTAAAAACTCACTTACAAGCTCTTACTCTTTATTTCAATTCAACGAGCACACATTATCGGGTGTTCAAATTCATGTGTTTAGTCAAGAAAAGGACCTGCTATTTCATTCAATATTCAGACATAAGGGAAATAAACCCACCAAATTTCTGTAGTCGAGCTCTCATAACCAGAGCGTATTAATTATTTGTAATGCTAATTCATAGTTCAAAAACTTTCGACGGTTTACATTTACGCAGGAGTGTGCAATCCATACACAAAGGTTCGAAGTAATAGATAAAAGATATTTGGATATCTGATTTTCACCATAAAACATTTCTGCATTCAAACTCACGAAACTTGTCTGCACTATTAATCACTTCATTATTTGCAATGTTCATTCCAAAAGATACAAAACACCCACTTTTTTCCATAAATAAAAAACCCATATTAAACCAAACACATTTTGTCGGTCTTTAGAGTAATAAGTCGAGTCACATTTTCCAGGGATGCCCGACGTATAGTTGAATGAAATGTTAGAAATACTTTCTCTTTTACTTTTTCAACGCTGCACTCTTATTCCCTTACATACACTTTCCATATTTAAAGTCAATTTCTCAGTCAGTTAGTTTCAATAGATCTGAAACAAACCTAACATGCATTTATTAAAAACAAAAAACAAGTACTATTTTCCTCATGTGTTCATCAATATTGCAGGAACAAATATATTAACACAAACACTCATCAATTTAAACAGATATGTGCTCGACTCAAAACACATGGAAATTCTATTCATTAATTAAATACAATTATATATATTTCCCTTGGCATGATCTTCAACGTTTCTTGGCCCTTCCAATTGAGTCCAACACCCTTGCTCTATCTTCCAACTTCTTTTTCTGCCAGTGGCTTACAATATGTAAAAAACATGAATTTTTCCAACTCAAGGAACAATTACCTACAGTTTTTATAACTAATTCTTAAAGATAGAAATTCAATCTAATCTTCTAATGACTCATAACTCTAATCTTCTAAGTCTATGTTGGCCATTTATGAGAAAACTTCAAATATATCAACAAAAATTTATATTCGTCTCTCTTTTGGTTGGTGTCAACTTTTAAAGTTTTGAATAAGAGCATGATGCCCCTGCATTAGAAAATGATGGTAATTTATAATTAAAAAGGTCAACATTATCCAATAATTGCATTATGAATGAAATGCCATAAAAGTGCTCTTCAAACTATAAGATTATGAAAGATAGTTACACTTATTTGCATAGAAGAATAGATAAATTACATTCACACTAAGAAAGATATTATATTTCTTGACTACTTATAAAAAGAAAAGTTCAACTTTATTAAATGAAAAATAGAATGATATATATTTTGAAATCAAAACTCCACCATCTTAACATTCAAACAACATTATAAACATACCAAATCAATATCTATGCTCTTTACTAATGAATTGAATCAAAAGAAAAGTAAAAACAATTCTTAGTCTTATCAATCTCATGACATGGACTATTATAAACTTAGTCTTTATGAATCCAAATGCGATATTGGATCTTTGCAAATTTATCAATTATATTTCATCACTATAATATGCAATTGGTGAGCATTGTAATAGTTTTTTTTCTTTTGTATATATTTTACTTATATTTTTCTTTCTTCATACGTATATATTTTCCTTATATCTTTCTTCCTTTATAATATATATATATTCCAAAGAAAAAAATGTTTATTTATTGAATAAATATGAACTGCTCTAAAGAGCTTACATAAAGTTCAGCCACTGTGACTTCCATTAAAAATGAGAAAATGTTTTTCTTTTGTCATCAAAAAAACTTTCTACTATTGTCTCTTTAGCTCTATCCTCCTTGTTCACCTTCTTGAATCTTATTAGACTGATTAGATTGATTCATAGTGGAGAGTTGAAAGCCCATTTGAGATTTCTTCAATTTCCATCATTCCTAGCTGAAAAGCAAGAGCCTGTTTGGAAAGGGTGTCTTCTTCTTCATTCAACTCTCTCTATATGTGAGCAAAAACTATCCTCTCAAACTAAGCCTTCAAGATCTGGATTTCAGCTAGTAGATGTTGGAGATGTGGTGCTCTGATGTTGTTTCTTCCATTTGCCCATTCTATAACCATTTTCGAGTCACCATATATCTGAATGTCCTGAATTTGTCTTTTAATTGCCATTTTCAAAATGGCCATAAAGCTACAAGCTCTGCCTTGTTATTAGTTGCTTGACCGAGGGCATATTTGATACATAGTTTTTTCCTTGTTGAAATATGGATGACTGCTACAACACCTCCAAGAGGAGGCTCGCCTTGACTTTCTCCATCAAAGTAAGCCCATGGTGTATCCTTGTATCCATTAAATTAAGCCCATTTGCCCATTCTATAACCATTTTCGAGTCACCATATATCTGAATGTCCTGAATTTGTCTTTTAATTGCCATTTTCAAAATGCCCATAAAGCTGCAAGCTCTGCCTTGTTATTAGTTGCTTGACCGAGGGCATATTTGATACATAGTTTTTTCCTTGTTGAAATATGAATGACTGCTATAACACCTCCAAGAGGAGGCTCGCCTTAACTTTCTCCATCAAAGTAAGCCCATGGTGTATCCTTGTTTATGATAGGTGCTATAATAGTTCTTCTCTTGATTGGAGCTGAGCTTAGTTTGTGCTCTTGAATCTTGTCCATTAGCAAAGCGATGGTAAGGTCAAGGGGTACCCACAAATTCTTGAAAATGGTTCTGTTTCGTGCCTCCCAAATGTTGTACACGAAAAGAATTGGGAAAACTTCAAAATAATCTACTGCTTCGTCCTGCCACCACACTTGTGTGCGTTCTTCCATCATTGCAGTTGAGCTTTCATGTGTTCCTCTGATTGAAAGCTTCTGTGTCATGGATGTCCATACTCTTCCTGCATATGGTCATAAAGAGAACATATTTAAGTTCGTTTCTTCACTCATTTTGCACAATGAACAAATTCATGGGCCCTCAAAACCTCTCTTCTTCAACATTTCCCAAGTTAATAATTTGTTAGATAGCACCAACCACATAGTGATAATGGTATTTAGTGGACTTCGAATTTTCCATAACCTGCTCCACCACCATTTTTTCTTCTGTTTTGCCTGCTCTCTGATTGCTACTTCATATCCTCGCTTCGGTGTGTATTTCCCTGTTTTTGTGTTTTTGGTCCAAATGAGATTGTCTGGTTCAGAGCTCAGGTGTACATAATTGGAGACTAATAAATTAATATATATGTTCCCTTATATAGCATGTGCACCAGTAAACCCGAGATCCTGCGCAGTTTTCCAACTTCCCCTGCCTCTTGAAGCGAAATGTGAGTGCGCATCTGCTAAAGAAGTTATTCTTTGTGACCTTAATTAGTAGACTAACTGCAGTGACAATCTGTAGCTTTCTCCTGCTCCAGCCCATGGGTCTTCCCCTAGTCTTAGCTTTTCCCCATCTCCTATCTTCCAGGCAATCCAATTTCTAATTAGAAGAAAGGCCAGAATCAACGCTTTCCACCCGATTGAACCATTCTTATGTGTTTTGACTGGATTCCTAATCCATTATGATATACTTGATCCTGACCAGTATTTAGAAAGCATGATCCTTCCCCAGAGCGAACCAGTATTTTGGAATAATCTCCATAAGGTTTTTGTAGCTAGGTATTTACATAACAAATCCAAATGTTTGATTCCCCAACCTCCTAATTCCTTTGGAAGAGCAATGACACCACATTTTACCAAAGGGATTCCTTCAACTTGCTTGCTTGTTGTCCACAAAAAACATAAACATTTCTTTCTAATTTTTTTTTAGAATGCCCTTGGGGATGTAGGCTATTGATGCCCAGTACACTGGGATGCTCTGCAGAATGGCCTTTAAGACCACTAGTCTTCCTTATCTTGAAAGAAATTGATTAGCCCAATTAGTGACTTTGGTCTCTATTTTTTAATACAACCAGACCCAATCCTGATAAGAGTAACTCTTGGGCTTCATAAAGAAACCTATATATTTGAAACCTACTTCAACACGTGTAATATGAAAAGGCACTATCTCCCTTGCCCTCTGAATCATATCAATTGAGAACTCATTATGAATCAGGGTGGATTTTCCATGTTCACTACCATTCCTGTGGCTCTTTTGTATTTGTCTATAAAAGAAACAAAAGCCTCAATATTTATTATGGTTCCTTCTCCAAAGACTAGTACATCATCCACAAAAAGAGTGTGAGTGACTTCTTCAGTGCTGGAGACATTTATGCCTTTTATTAACCTGTTTTCTTTTGCATTGTGTATTATCCTGCTTAGGGTTTTTGCTACTAAAAGAAAGATGAAGGGTGAGAGAGGACATCCCTGCCTTAAACCTTTTTAGGGATGAAAAAAACTGGTTGGTAAACCGTTTATTAAAACAACAAAGGGGGTGGACTGCAGACAACCCATTATCCACTCCATTACTTCCAGAACTACTCCAATTTTGATCAGCAGCAACCTAACAAAAGTCCATCCTACCCGATCATAGGCTTTGGATAGATCCAATTTTAACACGAAGGCTCTTTGTTTATCCTTTTTTATCGTATGTACTGCTTCCTGTGCTAGTGACACAACATCGTGGATTTTCCTGTTATAAAGAAAACCAAACTGCTCTTCAGAGATGATTTCGCTTAGGATTGGTTTAATCCTCAATGCTCTGACCTTGGATATTATTTTATATATCGTGTTGCAACATGATATCGATATAAATTCATCAAAATATTGAGCTTCTTTGGAATTAGTGCCAGAAAGGTATAATTTAACATTCCCACGACCTTTCCTGATCTTTGAGATTCTTTTACCACCTCCAAAATGTCCTTCTTCATTGGGTCCTAAAATCCAAGATAAAATTCCAGAGTAAAGCCATCAGGCTCAGGTTTTTTCCCTTTTTGAAAGGTATGTAGGATATGCCTTATATCTTCCTCAGGAATTTCTTTTGTGAGCTCTTCCTTCATTTCCTGAATTATCATCCTTGGAAAAAACCCTAGTACATCCAGGATTTCTAGAATTAGGAAGCCTTCTGTCTCCTTGAAAATGTTTTGAAAGAAATCCACCCCTGCTTCTATTATATCCTCAAAGGATCTTACCATATTTCGTTGCCTATTTATGATTTCAAAAATAATGTTTATGTTCTTTCTATGGGAGGCAAACCTGTGAAAAGATTTAGTGTTCTTATCTCCTACCTCAAGCCACAAGGCCCTACTCTTTAAACACATTAGTTTCTCTTCTTTTACAAGCAGAGTCTCCTTCTTGTTTTCCAGAGTTTTTAGTAGTTATGTTTCCTCTACATTGAAGACCCCTCTCCCATTTTTCTAGAATAAATACTCTATCCTTTTTTCCACCTCCTTCAACTCCTCTTGAGAGAAAGATTTATGTTTCTTGTCCCAATATTTGGAGATGTTTTTTGCCCTTGTTAGGTTTTCTATGAATTGTTGCATTGCAAAATGATTTGGTGAAATACTTATGGGTTTCCAGGAGCTTTGAATTTGGGCTCTATACTCATCCTCTTCCAGCCACAATGGATTGAATTTGAAAGGAGATGGAGGTTTTTTATCTGGAAGTCTTACTATTAGAGAAACTGGTATGTGGTCTGAATTCCCCCCTATTTCTATTATGGACTTTAGATTAGGTTTCCATTAAGTAGATTCTCCTCTACCATTAAACAATCCAGTCCTTTGGAGACAGCTTGAGCTCCTCATCTTTTATTTCTCCATGTAGGTTCCATTTTCATAGTGGCAACATCCACCAGTTTCCTTTTTTCAAAGAAATCTAAAAAGAAGGTGCTTAGGGCATCTTTCCTGGCATTCTCGCCCCATACTTCTCCCAATGTGAGGGTTATGTTTAAATCACCCCCATAATTACATTTGCATGGTCCATTTCTCCAGTGAGCCTAAAATATTCCCATAAATTTTTTCGATTATAAAAAGGTCCATACACATTTAAAATTGTGAATTCGATTCCTGTCTCCCCATCTCTGAGTTTTGTTTCTAAAACTAAATCATGTTTTGTTACTGCAATTCGATGTAAGACCGGGCTCCATGATGTCACGATACCTCCTGAGTTCCCATCAGTATCAATGTTGTCAATCTCCTAGTCTTTGACAGTCTCTTTTACTAAATCTTCCGCTTTGGGCCCATCCATCATTATTTCCCAGATCATTAATACCACAGGTTTTAGGTTGTTGATAAACCTTTTCAGGGAGGTTTTTTTTTAGCCCCCCCTAGCCCTCATGCATTAAAGGAGAGCAGGTGCATCAGGAACCCTTACCTTGGGCCGATACTCTAAGAGCCCATTTAATTATAGCATGTTTACCTTCTTTGATGTCTATGGTTGCTTGTGCTTGAGCCTTGGAAAGAAAATAATTTCTACCTAAACTTGGTTTCTGAAAATTGTTGAGAGCCAGTCCGCCTTAGGAAACTACTTCTTCTTCTATTAAAGAAATTATTGATCTAAGATCATAATTTCTTTTAATCTCCACCCTCTTGCAGGAATTTTTTGAATTATTGACATTCAAATTTTGTTCCTTTAAAGGTGAAACAATATTTTTTTACGAAATCAGGGAAGGTAAAGGAGTGGTCTTGTTTTTACCTTTATCCTTTCGTGATGAATAAGCATCTAAAGCCTCTACACTTTATGTATAGTGAACCAGTTGAATTTATGTCCATTCGTGTTCCCCATCTTCTTTCTGAGCATCTGTTTTCATTGAAGTTGTTGCTTTCCCTTTGTTCTCGCCACCCTGCAAAATCTTAGTTTATTTTGTACTTCCATTGTCATTGACGATTTTCCTTTAACCTCGCCACCCTGCATTAATCCTTGCTCATCGTGTGCTTCTACTAACCCTGGCTCTTTCCCTATAATTTTCCCATCCTCCATTATTCTTAGCAGGTTGAGAGATGAGTTTATGGGCGTGGGCTTTATCTTTTTTACCCAGACCTTCCTATAAGCAGGTTTAGAGATGTTTGCCAAACAATCCTTCTGTAATTTCCCTACTCTTCTTTAGTTGAAACATCTAAACGAGATCTTCCAATAGTCTAGCCGCTGCCACCAAACACTTCCATGCATCACAATTTTGAGTTCTTCATAAAGCTCGTCCCTCATATCCATCTCAACTAATATCTGGGCACACCTACAATCTAATTTCTCTTCCCAATTTTCCTCCATGGCTATGAACTTCCCTAGTTTATTCCCTATGGCTTCAAAAATCTTCGGTTTTCAAATCACCATAGGAAGGCTCGATAAGATGACCCAAATCTGTTGTACATTGCGCGGTGATCTATAAGCATTGAAATCGACAGTCCATTTTCATAGAATCAACCCTGATGGTCCCCATTTCCAATTTATCTCCAATAATTTGGTGTTGTCCTCCATACTACGTGCTTTTAAGAGGAACTAGCCTTTGGGGAGAGTGTAGAACACTGGTTTGTATCCTAAGACACTTATCTAGTTATCATGAATCCACCACTCCAGTGCAGCTCTGGTCATCACCTTGCAATAAGACCTCCCGACTAGCACGTGGGTAAGGTGGTCTAGTATCTACTCCAAACTGATATATTTACCATCTAACATCTCCAGGATTCCCTTCCTCGACTGCATCCCTCTACACTTCCTTGGCAATTTTGACGGTGCCTTCGTACGCACCTCCTCATTCCTTACGCCAGGATTATCATTGATGATTGCGGGATTCATTAGTGGAGCAGCCCATGAAAAGACTTCCTCCTACGCCATGGCCTTCGACTGTGTGGATTGTTCCTCCATGTCCGTGCAAAAAACCAAAAAAACTATGCTCTCCTCGTCGTAATCGACCTCCTCGTTGTACATGTTTGATTTGTCTGATCGACCAGTTCTATACCTTCGCTCGTGCACCTCATTCCGCTCTTACTAAAACTTCAAACTGAANGCCTATATGTGTGTGTGTGTGTGTGTGTGTGTGTGTGTGAGAGAGAGAGAGAGAGAGAGAGAGAGAGAGATGAAATAGTTATGCATAAACAATTTATTTATTTAACAAACTATTTTATTTTTTTTTTACAAATCATTTAAATTTTTAAATAAAATATGATCATATGATGTATTATTACTTTTGAAAAAAACTATTATTATCAATGTCCCACCGAATTATATTGCAATTGAACTTGTATTAAGGGATTCCTACAAGCTCTGTGATCAAGTGCTAAGATCATCTCTAAGATCAAGCTTGAGGCCAGTTCGTTTGGAGACATTGGATCAAGACTGAATCCAGCTCTGTGACCAAGCCTGAATTTATTATGCAGTAGTGTAAAATTCATTTTTGAAACAAGATCTGTGTTCAAGATCTGTGTTCAAGCTCTGAGATCAAGCCTATTTCCAGCTGATCGGTCCTCTATGATCAATGATTTGCTTGGAGATCAACCTCCAGCGATTAACGATTTGTGAGGACATCTGCCAGTCAGTTGAGGATTGGGAAGCTTTACGTAGCTGGATTTTTTTTATAGATTTGCATCATGATCAAAGTAGGGATTATCTGAGCTGGTTTCAGAAGCTTTGGAAATGGATCCACCCCCATATCTGAGCCCAGAGGAGTGCCTAAGAATATTAGATGAATCCCTCAAAGCTTCAGTGGCTACCACATCTCCCTCAACTCTTCCCGCTCTGGATTCTAACGATGTGAACTTTGTTAAGCAGGAAGCCGCTCCTCGAATCCAGATCACATCAACAGCTTCAAGATTGAAAGCCATAGCTCTAAGTGAGAAATATCTGATAGGTCAGCTTACAGGAATATGGCCATTGCCAAAAACTATGGACGTCTGGATAAACAAAAACTAGATGCCCCTGATCTTTGGGGGTCTGCAACATTGTTTTTGTGGAAAAGGATTTTTCACCTTCTTGTTCGAAAATAAAGTTGATAGAGATCTCATATTCAGGAGCGGACCCTACTTCATGGGCCCTCATGGCTTATACCTAAATTGTTGGAGTCTTTCATTTGACCCAGAAAAGGATGTGCCATTGACGGTACCGGTTTGGGTTCACCTCCCACATCTTCCCCTGCACTACTGGAATGATGAAACTTTGCAAGCAATAGGGAATTCTCTTGGCAACTACATTGACAAAGCAAAACCAAAGGGATCATTGTTTTCATGTGCAAGGATCTGCGTAGAAGTAGATATGGAGAAAGTCCTGCCATAAGCCGTAAATCTATACATGGACAGATGGGAACACAAGAAGAAGGTAGACTATGAACAACATCCTTTAAAATGCAAGAAGTACCATGAGTACTGTCACTTTGTTAAAAATTTCCCAAAGGTAGTTCAAGAAAACTTAGGAAAAACTCAAGAGGAAGGACGGCAGCAAAAAAAAGGGGAAGAAAAATTCCTCCAGTATCAAGTGAGGTGCAGCCAAAAATAAGTACGGAAAAGCCTAAAGAAGGGAAAGAAGCCTTGACCACCAACCAATTATAGGCACTTCTCATACAAGAGGGAGAAATCCCACCTATGAAAATAATATCAGCTGAAACAAAAGAAGAAGAGATCCATGCAGACGTGAGCATCCCTCCTCTGTCTCCCATAAATGAAAGGAGGGAAAAAAAGCTCTTGAAGGATCCACAACACCAGGAGGTACTTGGGAAGAGATGGTAAAACATAGCAGAGTCATGTCGCGGGGTTTCTTCTTGAAATATTGCCTTCAGAAGGATCCCAGGAATCGCATGAAGTAGTCTTGCAACCAAACACTAGAGGAAGAACATTGCAAAGGTACCTCAGAGAACAAGAAACAAAAAGAGAGCCAGAACTAGGGAGACAGAGAAGTCTCGAGGAAACAAAACTTATTCAGTATCCTAAAAACCCAAGAGGGGAAAAAACATATGGTAGATCCCGAGGAGGACCTCAATCAATAAATAAATGATGAAAACCGTATCTTGGAACTGCAGGGTTCTGGGAGGCTTAAGTAAAGTAGAAGCAAAAAGAGAGACAATCAAAACAGAGAGGCTAGACATACTGCTACTTCAAGAGACAAAAATGCCAGATGTGGAGGCTATGGCACTTTCATATCTTTTTTGGAAAAATATCAAAGGTAAATCCATAAGCTCCAGAGGAGCATCTGGGGGAATAGCCACCATAATATCAGACAATTTTTTGGTCAAATCAAGTAGGGAAAGCCATCACTAGCTACTGACAGAAATTTAGGAAAAGAAGGACTTAACTTCTTTATACATATGTAATGTATATGGGCCAATGCACTATAGGGACAAGACAACGTTCTGGGATGATCTCAACAAACTAAAGGAGTATATGCGAGGAAAATACCTCATCATTACTGGGGACTTCAATACCACTAAGTCACAATCTGAGAAACATGGAGGAAAAAGGTCAAGGACCCTTTCGGTGAGAATATGGAGGACCTGATGGAAGATCTGGCTCTGTTGGACATTCCATTGAAGAACGGGAAGTACACATGGAGCTATAGAAGAACTAGAATTGGACATGTAGTGGCAAGGTTGGACAGATATCTCGTAAGTTCCACCTTCCTGCAGAAGGACCTCCTTCCAACCTCTCTTTCTATTCCTTCAACAATCTCTAACCTCAAGTTAATTTCTTTGATTTTATCCCCTCCAATCAATATTGGGGTCATTCCTTTCATATTCAACCCAATCTGGTTGCATGATGGAAAAACTCCGGACCTAATTCAAAAGGAATAGAACCTTCAACACTACGGATCGCCCAGCTACATCTGGGAATCAAAACTAAGATCAATGTGATCTGCATTGAAAAGATGGGTGAAATAAGGGTTTAAGAATCCAAATATTCACAAAATCCAACTGAAAAGTGATTTATCCACTTTACAGTCTCGTATAGAAGTGGACGAGTTGACTCCAGCGAATCTGAAGTAGGAAAGAGTTGAACATTAAAATTCTAAACGTTGCATGGCAGATAGAAGAGGGGTGGAGAATAAAATCCAGACAGATGTGGCTGAAAAGAGGAGACATCAATAATGAGTAATTTCATAAGCAAACCAAGGTTCAGGAAATTTACAACACCATCAAGGATTTGAGGTATAAATATGGAAGAAAAATAACAGGGCAGGAAGAGATAAATGAACATGCACTCATTTTTAAGAGCTATACGTAGATACTAAAGAGGCTGATCCGGAAGCACAAGCAAATATTCTCCTTGGTATTCCCTCACTCATCAAAGATGCAGAGAACAGAGATCATGCAAATCCCATTCTAGAATATGAGATAAGAAACGCAATATGGTCACTCCATGCTAATAAAGCTCCTAGACCAGACGGATTTACAATAAATTTTTACCGAGCAGCCTGGGATATTATAAAATAAGATCTGAAAAAAATGCTAAATTGGACAAGGAAAAAAGACAAGATCGAAGGGGCCACTAAATCGTCCTTCCTGGCCTTAATTCCAAAAGGAAAGAGTCCTCTATCGCTTGATAGATTCAGGCCAATTTCATTATACAACACTTCATATAAAATTCTGTCGAAAATCTTGGCCACTAGAATGAAAAGCATCATGGTCCGCCTCATCTTAGATTCATAAGGAGGTTTTGTAGAGGGATGTCAGATTCTTGACAATATTATCATCGTTCAGGAATCTATATACTCTAGCATGGAAAAAAAGCAACAAGGTATGGCTATTAAACTAGATATGGCTAATGCTTTCAACCAAGTAAATCATTTTTTTCTCTTTGAAATCATGTCAAAGTTTGGATTTTCAAAAAGATTTGTAAGATGGGTAAAATCCTATATCAGGAGGCCATGGATATTACCACTAGTAAATGGAAGACCTACCAAATTCTTTCAAGAAGCCAGGGGACTCCGACAAGGTTGTCCTATGTCCCCATCCTTTACCTCCGGGTGGCTGAATCTATGAGTAGAAAGCTACAACATTTGCAGGACTCTGGTGATCTAAAAGGTCTGAAAATAGCTAAAGGAGTGAAAGTTTCCAACCATGCGCAGTTTGCAAACGATACCATTCTGCTAGGATGAGCATCTATCACAATTGCAAAGAGATCCAAAGGTGCACTATCTACTTTCCTCAAAGCATTTGATGGAAAAGTGAACTCAACCAAGTAAAAAATGTATGGCTGGAAATGCCCCCAGAGAACTTTGTCAAAGATAGCAAGGACCCTTGGATTTGAAGGAAGCATAATATGAAATTCCTTCAATTACCTTGGGATTCCAATTTTCAAAGGGGAAAAAAGGGTTGCATATTGGTAAGGGATGATTGACAAGATCAAGAACAAAATTAGTGCATTGGGGACAAGGTTGCTTAATCTAGCTGGAAAGCTCACCCTCATCAACTCTATTATTTCTGCATACCCTATTTATGCATGCTCGATCTCACTAGCCCTAAACAAAATAATGAAAGAATTTTCAAAAGAAATCAGAAGATTTCTTTGGCAAGGAGTCAAATCATACAAATAAAAAAAAATTCACCTGGTGAATTGGGAAACTGTTTGTAGGCCAAAAATCTACGGAGGAGCTGGAATAAGGGATCAAGCAAAATGAATTTAGCTCTTGGAGCCAAAATCCTATGGAGAATCGTCTCAAGAGAAAGAGCTCGGTGGAAGGAAATTATGCAAAAAAAATATATGAAAGGAACCAAAAAGAAATGCATGGACACGATCAACCTAGACAAAAAAGGTTCGCCGATATGGGAGTTGTGTAAGAAGGCTACGAATATATTAAAAGAGCATTTGTATTCTACACCAGGTAATAGGAGGGAAATCAAGTTCTGGAAAGACAAGTGTGGAAACACATCCCCTTCCAACTTATTGCAGGCGTTCACAAAGCCAAAGCAAAGATTGGATACCATGAACATTACCACCCTTCATGACCTCTCAATGTGAACGGACAGTGGAAGATGGGACAGTTGGTGTGATTTAGAGATCGACAACTCATGCCAAATTACCAATTATTCACCTTGTTGTTGTCATCTACGGTCCACCGCGAGATGAAATACGAGAGAAGTTAGGGAAAGTCAGGATGTTACATGATGAAGGAGGGATACAACATTGTGGGCGGTCTGCACAACAATTGCAGCATCGACGACAAATGGAAAAAGATCTAGAACAGAGATGGTTTGCCAAAAATTAATTTATTCTTTTGGATACTAGCTCACCGCAAAACGCTCACAGCAGAAAACATAAGAAAAAAGGTATGGAAGGTCCTTTGAGATGCATTCTCTACAAAGAATCAGAGGAATTTCTAGAACATCTTTTTTTAGAATGTAAATTCTCCAGAGAGGTATGGCACCAAGCATACAAAGACCTACACTTCGACTTTACTTTTCCAACAAACTGGAATGATTTATTTTCTTGCTGGAAGCACTACTATCACAGATCACTTTCTAACCAACCAAATTTTGTGTGGGCTTGGGAATCTCTTCCAAGATATATCTGCTGGAAGATTTGGACAACAATAAATAAAGAGATTTTTTAGGGGAAAAAAGTAGTCCAGGCAAAGTTATAGCAGTTGCAAAGACACTTTGGGCGAAAATTTTATCCATGAGGGGAATACACAACATCAATAAGGAACCATTGACAATAGAAGAAAGAGTCAGGGTCTCCAATTTTCTAGTCCTCCCGTCCCATCTACCATGGAATCGATCCAAAAAAAAACCAATATTGCAAGATTGGCAAATAAGAATGAGCTTGGAATAATTCAAAATCTGGTGGAAAAAGCTTGGTTGCAGTTCTTTGTTCTTTGACGGAGCATCGAATTGCAATCCTAGGATGGCAAGTGCGGGGGGAGTCTACTTCAATTCCGAAGGAATCAAGCTAAAAGAGTACGCTTGGGGAATCGACAGAAAGACTAAAAATGGGGCAGAATGGTTAGCTTTAATTAAAGGCCTGGAGCTGGTAAGGAAAGATGGCAATGATGAATTGGTGGTCTTTGGTGACTCGAGTATGGTCATTGGGAAAGCGCGGAAGCTGACGAGGAAACAAAAGAATCCAGTTACCAAGACTCATCATCTCTTAAAAAGTATTGTAAATGAATACAAATTTATCAACTTCTTGCACGTTCTGAGAGAAAATAATAAACAAGCAGATATTATGGCCAATAAGGGAGTGGGTTTAGATTATGGAATTTTAGTCTACGATCAACGGGACAATGAGAGAAACTAGGTCCCTTTATAGGGTACCTATTCACCACTTTTCTGGAATGTTATGCTTTTGTATTTTCCTCCTTGGGTAGTTTGTAAGGAGTTACAGTACTCAAAGAATAGGAAATTATATTGAAAAAAAATAGATTGGAAAATGACGCACAGGGAGGCATGGAAGTGGTCTTCCTCTCGGAGCAGTATGTGTCCATATCAATGTAACAGATAATTTCTCATTTTATTAAAAAGCTCTTCAACTGTTTTTGTTAAAAAAAAGGATTGTTTGACCAAAAATTTATTTGCATTTGTATAAGGTAAACATTATAAACACAAATTTATAATTTTGTGAATATAATATAATATAATTATCTGTTATTTAATTGGCTCACCTCTTATTTTTATAATCATTGCTCTCACATGATATTTATTAGACTAATAAATATTAACTTTAATGCATGTGTACGAGGAGACTTTGTATATACCGTGTGGGATAAAAGACAACCAAAAGACCTCATTTCTCTGGCAAATTTGTGATTAAATTCAGTTAAAATTATGCCTGAGAATTGTAGTTTAGGGTATTATGTAATTTTATCAATTATAATTCCCACTCTAGATTAACTGCCGCATTTTAAAACTATCCAGATAGTTGAAATCGCGATTTAAACACACAAAATTGCATTTTCAAGCATTCCTCCTCGGTCAGATTCTGGCAGGTTGGGGGTGATTTGGTTAGCGTATATACTTCTCCCTTATATACCATTTAACATGTCGATTAAAACTAGAGAAATCCATCTTCTTCCTACCTTCTCCCGTCGATTTGAATCATACGCTTATGTTGCGTCGATTTGAAGGGGCTCACATCTCACGTAGTGGCATGTCCTATTTGTCGATGTCCTGATAACTAGGCTCAAGGACATAAGAGTTTGTTGCTATTGGGTTCCTACCTATCTACCCTAGGCCCTCTAACCTATAATCTCTCTATACCCTAAGCACAACTCACATAAAAGTTAGTCGATCACTGATTCGGGCTGCTGCATCCTCACGTCGATCCCAATGCACATCTAAAAGGAGGTACAGTGAGTTAAGCAAGGAAACATTAAGGGCTTATGCATAATGTCGTATAAATGACAAAGCATGATATGTAATAAATATAACAATAACAATAACAATAACAAAGATTAATATTTTCTCCATTCACTAGCTTTTTCATGATACTCAGGAAATGACAACTCAAAGGCTATTCCACTTACATGTTTTACTATGATGGCTTACCTTGTGAGAGGGACGAGGACCCAAAGAACATTATTCATGATACAAGATTGTTCCAAACTATTATGTCTCGACATATAGTTTTTGGTCTAGGACATTAGTTATTATTATGTCCCCGACATATATTTTTCGGTTGGGGACATTAGTTATTATTATGTCCTCGACATATAGTTTTCGGTTGGGGACATTAGTTCAAAGGTGTTTGTCAAATTTTCATAACATACTATAGTCTAAAATAAGAAAGTAATTTTTATTTAGAAAAACAAAGTTATTATTATGTCCTCGACATATAGTGTTTAGTATTGTGATCAACTTGTGAAGTTCGAGCTAAATTCCAATAACAAGGTCGATATACCATTGTGCATTAAAGTTCTTGCTTGCTTGATCAGAGTTCTTACAAAATTACAGACAAATTTCAATAATGAGATCACTACCATGGCTTCATTAAAACTTGACCCTGGACGCACTCCTCTTCTCTCCATGTGCGAAGCCGAAGAGGTGCACTATATTTCGAATGAAAGTCCTGATAATTACAATGATCTGCGGGCCATCAACATCTCCATGAGGTGATGCCAACGTTTGTGTCACCACTAACGACCCTCTCGCCCTGTTGTTTGCGTTTATCCAATTCATCTATTTTTGCCTTTTGTCTCTGCGGGATCTGGAGGCAACAATAACATGAGAAATACAGGATAAGGAGGTAACAAATCCCATAAAGTTAAGTCATTGAAGTTGGAAATAATTTTGGAGTTTACATTTTAAAATTTTTAGAAATGCAGAAACAACATGTTAATTTAAGAAATTGTTAGGATTATGCTTTCTATTTTAGGTTTATTCACATTCGAATAGGTCATATGTAAGTAGTATTCCCTTGTGAGGAACTTTGTATTTTTATTTTCATTTTTTATTAAAAACATATAATTTTTGGTATTTTAGATAGGAATTTTCTTTAAAACATTTCGAAGGAGTTTCAGGGAGTTTTAGTTTATGAAACATTTCCTGCGTGGAAATGAGGGCGATGAAGCAGTTTTCGATGACCCTGTTTTAAACAAATTATAAACGCGTGTCAACTAAATTACGGAGTCAAAAATTGCTCTATGGTTGAAGATAGACCAATCAATCAATTCTTCTTGCATTTTTTTAATTGCTTTGAGATACAATATTCTAGTTAAATACTTCTAATGTATCTCAAATTTCAATTTATAAGATTCAAGAAGATTATTTCATTTCTTTGTGTTGATTAAAATCCTAAGTCTTACATATTATTGGATGGAATGCAGATTGAAGGATATCATAGAAACAAGAAATGGCAAAGGAAGCAAGAAATATGTTCAATTTCCAAGATTTCACAATGAAAAAAGTTTTACGGTTTTCAATATACATATATTAATAATTAAATTTTGTAATTAAATTAATTAAATTTTTTAAAGTTATATATCATATTCCTATTAACAATATAAACAATTCCATCCTTAATAGTATAGTCATATTCATGAGTCCTATATTCTAAAATTTTGAGAGTGCTATTTGTTTTTTTTCAGATGGAAAGATCCACGGGAAACCCAGCAATATTTCCTCACATTTGTGGATGGTAGAGGTGGTAAACCGCCGGCCATCCTAGCAAAAGGCCTAACCCCAGAGGACTCAAGGCTCAAACCCGTGACCTCCCCCGAACTGAACCCGTGACCTCCCCCGAACCGACAAAGTTGAGTCTCGAACCTGTAACCTCCCCCAAACCGACAGAGTTGAGTCTCAAACCCGTAACCTCCCCCGAACCGAAAGAGTATGCGCACGTCTTACCAATTGAGCTAACCCTTGGGGCTAGAGTGCCATTTGTTAGCCCTATAATCCAAGACGTGATGCCACATTCTAGTTTTAAGACTTCTTTTCGTATAGCATGTGGTTAATTCGAATGAATCATTTTGTGTGTTTCTTGAAACACTACATTGTTAGTTATTAAGCCTCCAATAAAAGTAGAGAGTGACTATTTAAAAATAAAAACATATTTTCAATAAAAGTGAAAGTAACGAGTGATGAGATTAAATTTGATCTCTTATTTATAAATGAATTTAAAAGTTTCAAGATTATCTTGTGGAGAGATGTGATTCCATTTATTTGATCACTTATTATTTACTCATAAATTAAATTTATTGTGTTTGGTGATAATCTCAAACTGCGAATTACAATTTGTATATGAGTTAATGATTATGGGATTATTGTGTTTTGGTGATAATCTCAGCGTTTGAGTCGTTCAAATGATTAAAGCAAACCCAAAAATCTCGCCATTATATTCCTTCTACTATCTAGAGGCATTTAAAACAGGCATTCAGGTTTTAAAGGTAAAAAATGGTGTAAGCTAAATTTTCGATCATTTGCACTCGAAATCCAGTGAGTTTTTTCGCTAAAATTTGGTAGAAATTGTTCAAATGGTAGTTTTCAGTGATTGGAATTGTATAATCTAGGTACCCGATGGGTAATCAGGGTTGTGAATCTATTTCTGCAATAAAAATTGCAATTTCAATATTAAAAATCTCATTTTCAACAACAAATCATGTTGCTAAATTCCAACCAAACTTACCCTGAAAAGTGCAAATAGTCCAGAATTTAGCCAACTCCGTAAAAAATTCATAAAATGGGATGAAAAAGAGCACAAACACCTTGAAATATACATAAGAATATTTGAATAATTCAAATATGATCATGGAGGAATGCCATGTAAAGAACTGTCACATTTTTCGTTTCATGTGACGATTTCAAACTCCATCACTTCAAATTCACATAATTAATGTTGTATGGTATCGATATAATACAGGTGAAATCCGATTTATGTATAAATTTAAGCGTAATGTAAAATGAAAATACCTACAAGAAGCATTAATCTGCCCAGAAACCGAGGAAAAATGAGATGGTTAGTGAAATTATTTCAAAGAACGACCACACATAATTTGTACTCTTACATCTAGAAACCTTGATGCAATACATATCTTAATTATAAGTCAGTGGAGAACACCACCGTGGGCACCGAATTCTACACTCGCCACAGATTTTGCGATTGCCAAGTTTACATTTTGCATAAATATGACATTAATAAATCAATATCGTATCACATTCTTAAAAATAATAATAACCACCTTCCAAATGGTATCGTCGACGCTCATTTAAGTTTTTAGTTCTCTTCCATGTTGTTTCCACGCAATAGCAAACATGACTGTATGTGACACATGTCCTACCTGGCTTGCTAGGTTATGCGACGACGTGACTTTGAAGATCTTCCAAGCATGGAAATATTGGTATCTGTAGAGTATATGGTTTTTTTTTTTTTTAAACCATGGGAACAGCAACCTCCCAAGGGTATATCCAACAGCCCGCAAGCCAGATATACCAGAAACTTGTAACTTAGCAGGGGCCGAGACGTCCCGAAACCCACCGAGGAAATTACCTGGAGTGAACCTCTATCCCAGGGGTCGCCTACCCTTCGAGCCTTGTCACAACGGGCTAAATAGGCATCCCTATCCCCCGCCGGTTTTGAACCTGTGATCTCCTCGGAGATAACACAAGCTCTTAACCATTGGGCCCACTCAGGTGCCTCTGTAGAGTATATGGTTTTTTATGAATAGTGTTACGCTGCACTTGTAGCCAGTGCACCTTCAGGGGTACCCCAGGGAGAGAGGGCCAAATTTTTTGAACAAGAGAAGTTTTATTGAGCGATGGTGGTCATGGTTGGACCCTTTGGTCCTCCTTTAAGGGTACTATGGCTTAATGGCACTGTTGACTTCCCGTTAAAAAGGTTTTTAACCTTAGGGTTGGTGTCTGGGGCCCCTAAAGGTTGACCACTAGGTCTCATGGCTCCATTCTCTACTTACATACTCTGGTGACTTATGGTTTAGCTACGAGACACTCGTAGCCACTTTGTACACCCTCCTGGCCCTTCAGTCAGTGGGTCCTTGTTCTCCTTGACCTTCTTTCCTCAGAGGATGACATCCTTCATGCCAGGTCGTTTCCGTGCTTTGAGGAGAGCGTTGAGGGATTTTACAACATTCTAGGGGTTAGATGGGGCATAACACCCTCCCTCCACCTCACTCTAACCTTTCGTTCTAAGTGATTCACTTGTTTGAGAGTGTTTTGGCACTTGGGGATGCAAATACCCTAGGTAGCCTACCTTAATCCTACTTTAGGCTATATTTTATTATTATTTTCTTTTAATTTTAAGTTGACATTTAATAATTACAAGTTTACTTGTTTTAAGGCATGTCAGCGAGGAATTTATTAGTAAAAGTGAGTGGAGATCATATAAATAGATCTCGTCACTTTCATTTGTGAATCAGAACTTATGGAATAAACCAGCTTAGAT
>LPNX011121222.1:0-118693 GCA_001517045.1 Pseudotsuga menziesii | reverse complement strand
TGTGCTTCCAGCAAATTGACCTGTTTTAGATCCAGATTGAATTCTATTTGTGATTTTGTGGGATATTTTATTGTTTTCAGATTTGTTCACCTGCTGGGTGATTGAGTACTGTGTACGACTTCCATCCGTGCTTATCCAGCAGGCGCCATCACAACTCAATATTATTTGCTTGGATTAATTCCAGAACTACAATCTGGATTGTAGAATGGATCGAGTAGTAGTTATTTCTTGATTGGAACTCTTTTTTCTTATCAAGAAAATTGGTGATCTATTCACTCAATCTATTTTACCGTTGGAGCTATATTCCACTACCGGAGCATGGTATAAATGCGGAGTATGCTCCAGCGTTTGTTGTAAGGACCGCCTTCAAAACACAATCGGGATATACTTCAATTTATCGTGGGTTCGGGTGGCTTCTTCCTTGGCATACGCATTCAGAGAAAACATACTTCTTATACAGTAATTCAATTATACAGTCTTTTTCTTGACAGAAAAAGACTGTATATAAAGAGATAAGCAAATTTATATAATTTCTCTTGAAGTGAAAATCGCAGATTGCAAATAAAGAGATAATGTGCTTTGCTGGATCTAAGCTGGAGATCAGTTCATAATTGCTGCATTATTAGAAGTGAAAATTGTAGAAGGGAAAATCCAGATGCCAAAACACAAAATCCAGAAATTGCAGATGGATTTTAGGGTTTGTAGATAATTTTAGGTTTGATGTTTTTCACATGCGTTGGAGATTTGCTTCTAGAATTTTTCTTCCTCTGGTTGATAGTTAAAACTCGGATGTTTTCAATCGCTCATACTATTTAAGGCAGGAGATATGAATCTTGAGAGAGGGAGAGATCTGCACTTGGAGTTTTTCTGATGATTCTCACTCCTGAGTTAAAATGGAAGTATTTAAAATTATTGAAGATTTTGTAGGAATTATATTGTATGAAGTTATACTGAACAAATTCAATTGGCTTGTTCAGATAAAGGATGTTGTTTTATGTAGAATATACAGAAAGGCTGTTTCTCAGAAGTCGATGGAACAGGGGGCAATGCCGAATTACGTTGAGAGAGAAGAAGCAGAAGTTGTTTCAAGGGATGTTTTGATTTACTTACAAATATATATATATATATATATATATACACACACCTAAGATTATTAATTATTAAGCCGACTTGTATATATAGAGATATATAAGCCGGCTTTTTTATGTGACACGTGTCATCTCCACGTTGAGCACATAATTATATTTATTATGTGCCGACATTGTGGGAGATTTAAATATATATTTATCATGAGCCGACATTGTGACACGTGTCATCTCCACGTTGAGCACGGAATCACACTTCTACCTCATACCGGGCTGTAGAATGCGCCTCTTGGCGCAATCACTATGCACTTGTTTTACCCTTCTTAGGGTTTCTCTAGATGGATGCACTCCTTGTGAGGAAGTTTTTTTGGTTAATACAAGCTATTTTCCTGGTGATTCTTTAGTGAATCTCTACTTTTGGTGATGCTTCGATTTGTTGGATGAACACAAACACAAGGAGGTCAGGCTTCTTACCTTTTTGTTGGATGTTGGTGGATGTACACGTCTAAGTTTTAGTGGTGGCCTTAGAGTTGCACTTTGCCCTAGGATAGGTCACTACCTTCCTTCTTGTCACCTTAGCAAATGTCGACGCGTCTTCTTGTGAGGGTGCCTTAGGGTTTCTCCTTAGTTTTTCTAGGTTAGTTGCTTAACCTAGGACCCTTCCTCAACAGGCTAGTCATCCTTCCTAAAAAACACTAGGTTAGGTAAGACATGTGCTAGGGTTTCCTTGGATTTTCACACTATTTTCTCTCACAAATCTAGTTCAGGGTTAGTCTTAGTTTAGTCTAGCTAAGTTCTAGGTTAGCTATAGGGTTAGTCAAGTTAGTGTCTAGCTTAGTTTTTATGTTAGTTTTTTTAAGCTTAAGTTAGGGTTATGTTAGATTTAGGTTACCTAAACCACCTGAGCTGCTACAACGGCCTTGTTCTCGTGGTCTCCTCTCCCATAGAACGCTAGCCCTTATTAGATTTGTCTCTACCCACACTACAAGTCCCTCCACCTTCTACCCTAGCATTCCTAGCCTAATCCTCGCAGATCTCCTTCTCCATCTCGGGTTCGCCCCAATCTTCCTTCGCAACCCTCTCTACAAACGTTGACCATCCTTCCAACCTTCGATCCTCTTTCCTTTGCCTCTGTAAACCCTCTGCTTATCTCACGACAACAACTCTTCCTCCCACCTAGACCCTAGTACCTAGCCTCGTTGCCTTTCCAAAACATCCTTAACAAGTCTTCTTTATCACGGGTCCTCTTCACTTAAAGCTCAACCTCCATTCCCAGGAGCACCATCTTAAATGTTACCTCCACCTCCGATTACTTGCCTCTTTCCTCGCGGCACCTCCCAACTTCCCTTTCCTCCCTCGTGAGCACCTCCATACTTCCACTCCCTTCTTTCCCATTGTCTGAGCTCCCCTCTATCGTTCCTTCGCTACTATAGTCCATCCGTGCTATACTCGCTATCCCTCATCCACTTTCTTGTCCATTGACTGCTTCCCCAACCTCGGTTCACCTTCTTGTTCCTATCACCGCCCCCATAACTGCTTCATCAGGCCCACCACCGTTTCGACCCATTCTTCCAGCTCGCGACCTGTTGCGGCTGCCTCCTCTTTACCTCGACCATTCCACTCTCAGTCTCCTAGCCAAGGTATGTCGCGCACCTACGTTGGGTTCTTCACCTGCGTTTATCCACCCTCTCGACTTCCCTTTTAGTGGCAGCCGTTTTACCTTAATATTTGTTCCAGCCTGTGGATCATAATACAACGTAGACAGATAAATAGTGAATTCTTATATGCATCAAATATGACATTTCGGAATTGGTAAATGATTGATATTACACCGATCTTGTATGCGCTGCATTTTACAGTATTATGCTTCATTATGGGAGGTTTGAGTTATCTACGTATAAACTTGTGCATGTTGTTCTACTAGTGTTCAATGGTGATGTGAAAACAAATGTGATGCTACTATACAAAAGTTGCACCTATTAAATACTTATAATAAGCACTATCCTTATCACTAGCTGACTAAAGTAATTATTGGTTTGGTGAATTATACATGACTGATATAGGATGCCCTAATGAAGGATCGATATTGATACATAACACATTGTCTATGATTTCAATGCTAATAAGTTGTTTTCTTATTGATGTAATAATGTCTTTAAACGTAGTGTTGATCGTGGCACTTAAGTAAGAGGACTGAAATATTACTGCTATATTGATACTTCTTGTCGTCCATCTACTTTCGTTTGGCCAATGTTGATATAAATGTGAAACACATCGTGAAGCTTGAATGCATGTACGGCTATACTTGTGATAAATAATTATATTTCTTGAACGCTCATACCGAAACTAATGCTTGACATCCGTTTGTCATTAGTTTGATATCCACACTTGCATATTTACTCGACTCCATTAGGCAGTGATCTTTGACAACCTTGAGAGAGAACATTTTTGTTGCAATGTCTTCGCAGGGTCAAATAGGGCTCTCCCCTATGAGACTTAGGCTTCTAAAGCAGTTAGGGATAAGTGACTAAGGTGACAATGGTCCCTTGTCTCACATATGCTTACCGACGGCTATACATGGCATTTCATATGGTAACATATAGGTTTCTTGTTATAAATATAAAAACTAGTGGAGGTGAAACATCATTATAGCAGCTAAGAGGTAGTTTTATGGTCGCTCAGATCATAGAGCTATTAATTTATTGTAACTTCGGAAGATATTCCAAGTAGTATTGGATTCCTCCTTCGGGAGATGAGTTTGGTCTTGTCGGTGTCATTGAAAGAAGCAATGTAAATCTCTGAATGTAAGTCGGGTCATTAGTACCCAAGTGTCATTATAATAAATGCTATTTGTAATGTCCAATTGGACAAGTCTGCCCTGATAGCCAGTGAAGTCGTCCCCACCAAGTTAGAGGTCAAGTCAACGAAGAATATAAATAGGAGGCACCCCCTTTCATTTGTACTCACTCACTCGAGTTGTTCTTAGCGAGAGAGAGAAGTAGTAATGCGCCAGAAAGAAGGAGAAGTTGTTGTTTGAGTTTTACACTACACTGGTTGAGTTCTATACTGAGGAAGTTTTGCGGGGTTTTCTCCCTTGTGGTTTCTCCGAGGAAAATATCTGTGTTCTTGTGTTCTTATGTTTTTGTGCATGTTGTTCTTTCAGTGATCTTCTAGTGGTTAATTGTTTTTAAGATATCATCTAAGCAATTATAAAGAAAAATCAACATGGTATCAGAGCCACTGTGAAAGGAGACATTGCACAACTAGCATTTGTTGTTCTTAACAAATTCCTCGACAGATCAATCATAAAACAGGGCTCCTCCAACTTGCCTCTGAAGGGTGCATCTTTCTGTGGTGACAAAACTTTCAATTTTGGACATGTTACTGCTGCCGGGACAAACTAAGGTTTTAGTTTTCCCAGGGTTTCATCATCAATCTCAGAAAAAGGAAGATACAGTATACCTCGTCTCAGGAGGGCACATATTTTCCACCACTCAGCTCCACCTGTGATCCCAGCTGCAAAATTAGGGTTTCTACTCCAAACCCTAGGAACTCAAGAAGAAGGTGAGTCGGGAGCTACTTTCTGCAAGTAATTATCCTTCTATCTATTTCCATTTGAGGTTATCAGTTTTCTAAAGATGATAAAGAATACCAAGCTAGATGAAAATCTTGAAGGGGCTGAAAACTTTAGAGCATGGAAGTACTAAATCATGTTCATCCTCCAAGAGAATGATCTAGACAAATTTGTGAAATAGGAAGTGAAAGAACCAGAAGAAGTTGAAGCTAAAACCAAGCACAAGACATATATGATCACAGCTAAAAGAATCATAGTTGATTCAATCAAAGACAATCTGATTCCTCAAGTATCTTCCATGGAGACTCCAAAAGAAATGTTCGATGCCCTATCAGGGCTATTTGAAGGAAGAAACATTAATAGGAAGATGACCTTGAGGAATCAACTTAAAAGTGTAAGAGCTCAGAAGTCAGAGACTATGCAATCTGACTTTACAAGAGTAGCTTAAATCAAGGATCGATTAGAAGCCATTGGTGACATGGTTGAAGAAGCATAAGTTGTAATGACAACTTTGAATGGCCTTCCAATAGATTGGGAAGCTTTCATTTGAGGAATTTGTTCAAGGAGGAAACTAACCAAATTCCGGAAGTTATGGGAAGAATGTGTCCAAGAAGAAGAGAGGATAGTAGCCAGAGAAGAAAAACTAAATGACAATGAGGATCAAGCCTTAACTACCCATACCAAAGGCATGACCATCCTCCTAAGACTCGAGGGTTTAAAAGACCCAAGAGATATTTCTCAAGCTTTGAATGCTTCAATTGTCACAAGTTAGGACACATTTCAATTAACTGTCCCATGAACGCAGAAAGACTCAAGAAGATGAGAAGGTTTCAAGCACATGCCGCTGAAGACAGTGATCGAGAAGAAGAAGAGGAAGCAAAGAAGGATGAAGACTCTAGTGAAGAGTATGTTTTGATCTTTTCCCTAACTGGATCAGTCTCACTAGGAAATGATACCTGGCTGATTGATAGTGGTGCCTCCAAGCACATGACTGGTTTCAAGGAGTCACTCTCATGCCTTGAACAAAAGGAATCTCCACACAAAGTAATGCTTGGAGATGATTCCCAATATCCCATTAAAGGGTTAGGAGAAGCATCTTATAAATTGGATTCTGGAAAGCCTATGAAAATGAAGGATTTCTTATATGTCCCAAGACTAAAGAAGAATCTTCTTTCCATTTCAGATTTAGACAAGAAAGGCTTCAGAGTTTCTTTTGTAGATGGAAAAGTCCTCATGTGGACCAAAGGCAAAACTATCAATGATGCAGTAGAGGTTGGAGTTGAAGAAGGAGGTCTCTACAAACTAAAGGGACATACATATTCTGCATTAACAACAAGTACCATCAATCCAAGTGAGCTATGGCACAGAAGGCTTGCTCATGTTGACTACAAAGCTCTTCCAATTGTAAGCAAGGTGGTAACTAGTTTACCAAAAATTCAGATAAAACATAAGGAGTGTGCAAGGGATGTGCATAAGGGAAGAATACTAAGAATCCCTTTCTGAAAAGTAATAGTAAGGAAAAAGGGACTCCATATATTATTCACTCAGATATCTGTGGGCCAATGCAAACCACTTCATTGAGTGGATACTCTTACTATGCCTCCTTCATTAATGACTACTCTAGAAAGACTTGGATATACTTCTTGAAAAATAAGGATGAAGTGTTTGAAAGATTCAAAGAGTTTAAAGCCCTAGTAGAAAACCTTTCTGAAAATAAAATCAAGATTCTAAGATCAGATAATGGAGGAGAGTTTACTTCAAATGAATTCAATGATTTTTGTAAAGAGGCTAGGATTAAGAGGGAGATCACCATTCCCTACAATCCACAACAAAATGGTGTGGCAGAGAGAAAGAACCGATCCATCATGGAAGCTGTGAAAGCTATGATACATGATCAAGATCTCCCAATGTACCTATGGGCAGAAGCAACAAGAACACCAATATATGTTCATAATCAAATCTCTCAAAGTGCTATTGGGTATAAAACTCCAGAAGAAATGTTTTCCGGTGAAAGACCAGAGGTAAGTCATCTAAATATTTTGGTTGTCTTGTATACATTCATATTCCCAAGGAGAAAAGATCAAAATTAGATCCGTCAGGGAAGAAAGGATTGTTCATAGGATATAGTGAACAGTCAAAATCCTATCGAATATATATCTCAGGGTACTGTCAAATTGAACTTAGCGGAGATGTTACATTTGATGAAGATTCAACCTTCAGAAAATAAAGAAAAGACAAGGAAGATGAAGAGGAGCATGAAATTCCCAAAATGACTGAAAGTCCTAAAGAAGTCAGAGTTGAAGAAGAAGACCCGATACCTGAAGAGCATGATATGACAGAACCCTAGCTACCTGAAGATTTACCAAGTGAACTGATTTCTCGAAAGAGAAAACCTGCATGGGCTTGTGAAGCAATTGAAGAAGCAAAAAGACTTGGTGCCCTCGAAGGAGCCATCCAAGAAAGAAAGAAGCCAAAGTCATACCCCAGTTACATGGCCTTGATGTGTGATCTAGTCAATAAAGAACCAACTTGTTTTGAAGAAGCAATAAAACAAAAGGAGTGGGATGATGCAATGGTCGAGGAATACCAATCCATTATAAAGAATGATGTGTGGGAAATACTACCTAGACCAAAGGACAAGTCAGTGGTATCCTCTAAATGGATATTCAAAACCAAACACTCAGCAGATGGAAGTATAGAAAAATATAAGGCTAGATTTGTAGCCCGAGGATTCTCTCAGAAAGAGGGAATCAATTATGAAGAGACTTTTTCCCCAGTTGCTAGATACATCTCTATAAGAACTGTTCTTTCCTTGACCTCCAACATGAAATGAAAACTACATCAAATGGACGTAAAGATGCAATTTCTAAATGGTGTGATTGAAGAAGAAGTTTATATCGAACAACCGCAAGGATTCGAGATCAATGATCAGAAGACTCATGTATGCAAACTAAAGAAAGCATTGTATAGATTAAAGCAAGCACCTGGAGCATGGTATAGAAGGATTGATGGATTCCTAATGAGCTTAGGCTTTACTAAGAGTAAAGCAGATTCCGACCTCTACTACAAGGTTGATGAAGATGGAATTTTAATTTTGTTACTATATGTAGATGATATGTTTTCTGATGGGAGAAGATAAGTCGATTATCGAATGTAAGAAGAGGCTTGCTGCAAAATTTGAAATGAAAGACCTTGGAATGATGCACTACTTTCTAGGCCTTGAAGTATGGAACCATTCAAATGAGATTTTTCTAAATCAAGGAAAGTATATTGTTGAAATCTTAAAAAGATTTGGAATGCTAGATTGTAAAGCTATGACTACTAGTTTGAAGCTATTGAATGATGACACCTCAGAAGTTGTTGATGCCATGCTATATAGATAGATCATTGGTTCGTTGATGTACTTCACAAATACTAGACCAGATATATGTTTTGAAGTAAACACCTTAAGTCAGTACATGGTGAATCCTAAACACATTCACCTAATTGGTGCAAAACATGTGATGAGGTATCTAAAGGGAACTTTAGATTATGGGCTCATATATACATCCAGTGGAGAGATCAAGTTGCATGGATATGCAGACTCAGATTGGGGCGGAAGTGCCAAAGATAGGAAAATTACATCAGGATGTTGTTTCAGTTTGGGATTTGGCATGATCTCTTGGTTTAGTAGAAAGCAGACCAGTATTGCAATTAGTACAACAGAGGCAGAATACATTGCAACATGTTCATCCTGCAACGAGGCAGTATGGCTTCGAAAGATGTTGTCAGGATTATTCAATGCAGAGATAGATGTCACTGATATCCTGTGTGATAATCAGAGTTGTATCAAGATGACAGAGAATCTCGTATTTCATGATAAGTCGAAACACATTGGGATCAAATATCATTTCATTCAGGATATGGTTCAGAAGGGAGCTGTAAAGCTCAAGTATGTTTCCATTGAGGAACAAGTAGCAAATGTATTGACTAAGCCTCTGGCTTGTGTAAAGTTTGAATACTTTCGAGACAAGCTTGGTCTGGTCTGAAAGGACCTCTCTCGAAACAGAGAGTGACAATAGATGTTGGATGCAGTGGTGAGTAGGTCAGTCTAGGGTGCAGTGGTGAGTAGGTCATTCTGGCTAGGTTTGTTTGGCCCGAAAGGGTTAGTAAGCCAAACTAAAGACCTGTCGATCCTAGGGGGATTAGTATGTCTGTCTAGGCTTGTTTGGCCCGAAAGGGTTAGTAAGTAAAAAAAGGCTTGTTTGGTCCCCAGGGAGATCCATCTGTCTAACTAGGATGCTTGGATCGAAAGAGTTAGTAAGTTAGACAAAATGCTCGGATGGATCTACCAGATAACTCACCGTGATGCTGCTTCGAAGAATATGAAGGGAAAGATGTATCCTCAGTATTGCTATACTGTTGATTGTTGATGACTGCTGAAAATATTAATGGTTGTTATAGTATTGCTATACTGATTGCTGATGACTACTGAGATGCTTGATGGTTGTTACATAATTTCTATACTGTTGATTGTTGATGACTGTTGAAAAGCTTGATGATTGTTACAGTATTGCTATACTGATTGTTGATGACTGCTGAGATGTTTGATGGTTGTTACAATATTGCTATACTGATTGTTGATGAATGATGAGATGCTTGATAATTGCTGCAGATACTGTTAGTAGTTGATGATTGTTGATTACTGAAAGGCTTGATGATTGGTGCAGTATTAATATACTGATAAGATGTTGATGATTGATGTCATGCTTGATGATTATTTGATATGATGGCTGTTATCAATAATTATTATGTTGTTGTTATTATTAAGATGTATGTTTGCTTCTTGATCAGTGATTGATTGATTCTGTATCAGTAATGATACACTGATGATTATAGTTACATACTACTTCAGTATTCTTATACTAATGATGATATCGATGTACCGACATCTCTATGCTGATTATGCAGATAATGCTCTAGCATTAGTTATTGTTGAGTCATAGCACTAACAAGCTGATGATGATTGTTGATGTTGTCAATATCCTTACACATATATTGTAGGAAATAAAGTTAAAGACGATGCCTCAGTATTCTCATAGTGATCTAATAGAATATGATCCAGTACTCATAATGACGATACAGACAGACGTTGATTCAGTATTCACATATTGATGTTTCAAGAAGAAGGTCCAGAAGTTGATTCAAGTAGAAGACAAATAAAAGATGTTCGAAAGTGTATGAAAGATAAATACTACAAGAAGAAGATCCAGAAGATGGCTAAGTAGAAGACAAATAGAAGATGTTCAAGAATGTACAAAAGATGAAGACTACAAGAAGAAGATCTAGAAGATGATTCAGTAAAAGACAAACAAAAGATGTCCAAGAACATACAGAAGATGAAGATTACAGAAGATGTTCTAGCTGAGATCGATGATGAAGATGTTAGACAAATATTCCAAAAATTCCTATGACATATAGAGTCTCACCAGACAGTTGTACAGTTGTAATTGCAGATGTTGAATACCTTCCTAGTTAAGAGGGAGTATTAATTTATTGTGACTTCAGAAGATATTCCAAGCAGTATTGTGTTCCTCCTTCAGGAAATGAGTTTGGTCTTGTCAGTGTCATTGAAAGAAGCAATGTAAATCTCTGAATGTAAGTCGGGTCATTAGTACCCAAGTGTCACTATAATAAATGCTATTTGTAATGTTCAGTTGGACAAGTCGGTCCTGACAACTAGTGAAGTCGGCCCCGCCAAGTTAGAGGTCAAGTCAACAGAAGAACATAAATAGGAGGCGCCCCCTTTCGTTTGTACTCACTCACTCAAGTTGTTCTTAGTGAGAGAGAGAAGTAGTAGTGCGCTAGAAAGAAGGAGAAGTTGTTGTTTGAGTTTTACACTGCACTGGTTGAGTTCTATACCGAGGAAGTTTTGCAGGGTTTTCTCCCTTGTGGTTTCCCCGAGGAAAATCTCCGTGTTCTTGTGTTCTTATGTTTTTTTGCATGTTGTTCTTTCAGTGATCTTCTATTGGCTAATTGTTTTTAAGATATCATCTAAGCAATTATAAAGAAAAATCAACAAGAGCACCACCCAATAACAACCGAACTTGGGGACATGGTTGTATTGCTCGCAAAAGGTTTTTATTCCGAAGTTGTTGACTGTAAAAATAAATAGGTGGGTTGTATTCCAATCCAGATGTCGTACGTTAGACCCAAATACAACCCTATTTGGTCTCAGAGATATCATGGTAAACGCAATTGCCTTGGGTGTTACCCACCCCAATTTTCTATTTATTTAACTTTTTTTTTCTTGTGTTACTTGTTATGCAGCGACCAGGATGGCCATGGACGCTAAGCTGGCCCACTAGGACTCAACCTGCATAGCCATGGTTGTCGGCCCATAATCACAATCCCCTGTTTGTTTTATTTTATATAATAAATCTACTTTATTTTTTTTTAAGAAAAAAAAGAGAGGCACTATGCAAGAATCATGTGTAGTGCATTTGTTTTATTGCAGGCCGATGTTTGATCTTGTGGAGTATAGGCATTCTGTATGGATTAACACTTAGAATCGATATGAAAGGGGGTTTTCTAGACTTGTAATATGAATTTGGCTTAGGCAAGGATGTATCTGTTATTTTATGTATTTTTATTTATGTGGTAGCCCAAATGGCCATGGTCATCAAGCCAACTTGTGAGAACTCGACCTGTTTAGTTATGGTTGCCAACTTGTGCTAACACTTTTCTTTTTTGTTGTTGCATTTTTTACAAGAATTCGCTTGACCCTTTATGCCATATTTGTGGTATAAGCTCTGTCTATATATAAAAGTAAGAAAAAAAATACAACTTGTATATATATATTCTCTTTTCCCTTTCTCTTTTTTTGTTTGGAAACTATTTAGATATTTAGTAGGTAAAGTACATTTTTTTACATTTTTATTTTAAGTTTCACACAATTTATTTTAGTTGTCCTTCCTCTAACTATTTCTATGTTAATAACTAAGTTCATATGTGTGTGTGTGTATTAACATGTATAGGGATTGATTCCAAGACAACTTGTAAAACAACCGCTTGGAGGAGTTAGTAGCATGTTACATGTATTAGGAGTTAGTAGCATTTTTTCAAGATAACCACTTATGTCACTGATCACTTCTACATTAGAATTTTTATCCATTACATATTTTATTGATCACTTCTACATTAGAATTTTTATCCATTACATATTTTATTGATCACTTCTAGATTATATTTTTATTCATTACAGATTAACATTGTGTTTACAAAGGTTATTCTTGGCCAGTTTTTGAGGCTTGACTTTTGATTTGGGGCTCAATGAGTTACTGTCGATTTATACATAAGAGACAATTAGGATATGCCTTTGTAGACTAATTTAGTATGGAAAAATTTATGTCATTGATCGCTTTTACATTATATTTTTCATTCAGTACATATTTCATTGATAATTATTCGTTACATATTAACATTGTGTTACAAAGGTTCTTCTTGGCCAGTTTTTGAGGCTTGACTTTTGATTAGGGAATCAATGAGTTAGTGCTAATTTACACAAGAGAGACAATTATGATATGCCTTTGTAGACTATTTTAGTATGGAATAATTCTCTTTGTTGCTGAATGGTGGGAAAAGAGTGGGCATTCTCCTTGGAATCAATCCCTAAAATGTGTGCATGTTTAAAATTTGATGAGGTAGTTAAAGGTAACTAGCCAATGTTGTAAAGAATTTATATTAATTTCACTTAACACTTCTTCCCAAAGTAGTTGATCTTTCTCTTTCTCTCAAAAACATGTGGTAATGTGGAGGACACTGCCACCTCGTGGCTCTTATTCTTAAAATTATATTGTGAAAAGTTATTAAAATTATAAATTTAATTTTTAATAACCTTTTTAATCCAATATAGTTTTATTTAAATCTATAATTTATTTATCAATAAACCAAAATTAATATAAAACTTTACTTTTTAAAATATGGAATATATAAATATATATATATGACTTTTGAAAATTATATATTTTATTTTAGTTTAAAAGAAAAAACTTTGAAATTTATTTAACCTATTACATTAAATTATATATAAATAAACAACTAAAATTAAAAATAAACTTAAATAAATAACCATAAACCAAATGAGCAAAGGTTATAAGTATGTAGACACCATGATAATTAAAGCATTTCATAACAAGAGCCATGAAGTGGCAATGTCCCCGCCACTGCCAATAACTATTGCTATAAGACAAATCAATCTAAAGATGAGAGTTAATGTTAACAAAAAATGTCTTTTCTATTGTAAGGTGCACTATCTCATTTCTCATATGATCAACAAGAAGAGGTAAACACGGGTAATTCTCATTGAATTTTATCATCAATATTGAATTGACCAAGCTCCTACAATAAGTAGCACTCTCCTTAAACCTCCTAATCCTAATCTTTTTTGGGGAATTGTTTCCTCAAAAATTCAAATAATTTAAGAACCTTATAATGTACCAAAGAACAAGAACTGCAACATCTATAAGATATAACACATTTATCAAAGGCGCTTGAGAGGGAAAAGATGGAGTTTATTTAGAAACAGTTCCAAGATGCATAGATGTTAGGTGTACCCAATTTTTTAATGAGCATTATAGGAACGCATGTGAAAAATAGTATTATGGAGTACTTCTAGTTAAGGATTTTTATTTATGTTACACAATGGAGGGGAGAGGGTTTTTGTGCACAAACTTATATTATCTGATTCATTTATATGGAAATAGAAGGATTCCATTTATATACACATCATTTCCAAAATCGGTAGCTTCGATTCATTGTTCATTCCATTATCTCTACCTGGTCATCGCTAGATTTACCTGAGTTAATTGCTTACATTTAGTATTCATAAAATTGGCATTTATCATGCTTACTGATACTGCCGAACATATGTTTTTCTACTGATAATTACAATGTAGCATCTATAGTGCCATCTCTCACTACTGCACTATCCTCAAGGTAAAGATTACATTGCATACAACCCATAATATACAGACATCATATATCTATGGCGTAGATAAACTCCAACTAAAATGACACGCTATCTGGCGTTTCAGCTCAATTTTCTGGCAATGATTTTCGTTCAGCTTTTGGCAATTATTTCAAAATTGTAACTCTATTCATCATTTTTTACAGTTTCACAATTGGAGAATTGCATCCTGAAGTTTTAGCATGTTTTAAGCTGACCCAATTACTCCAAATTGCAATTTAAACTATATATATATCATATTTCACAATACTGTTGATCACCAATTTTCAACAATGCAGAGGCGTTTTAATGGTTGCAATCTTCTTTTCTTTAGGTGTAGGTGGTTCCCATAAATTTAGACAGTAGTGTGGGCGGTTGCCATTGATTTAGAGATGACCACACTAAATATAAAAAAGTCTCTATCTGTGAGCTCTAACCATATTGCTTTAAATATATTATTTGCTTCTATAAAAATGGTTATGTTTATCTCATCAGAACATACTATTAAAGGATAGGATCCCATTGTTGGTTTAAATTCAGACTATGTCCTTTTGGAGGAGCTCAGAACTTACTTAAAGGATTATGGCATTACTACTCTTGATGATGCACACAATTGGGGAACTGGTCCTTATGCCCATCAGTATTGGCTTACTGTTGATGACTTAGACTTGGATGGCTCTTAGAAGGAGTTGTGGACTAAATACATAAATGGGCTATCCCATGGTTGCATTTGACTTGGTAATAGTCTGGACACATTGGCTTGGATGTATAACAAAAGGACGGGGCAGGTCACTGCCCGTGTGGCATATGAACTTATTGCCTCGAGCTCCCTTACTGAATGTCCAAACAAGATCCTTGTTATTATATGGAAATTCAACTTACCACTGAAGGTGATTTGTTTGTTATGGCTCTGTCTATCCAACCATATTAATACTAGGGACAACTTACAGAAGAAGGCCTGGATTGGTCCCAACTGATGTAGGTTATGCTTTGGGGATGTTGAGTCTGTTAATCACCTTTTTGTTGAATGTCGGTTCACCAGGGAAGTCATCTGCAGACTCATCATTGTGCTTCACCGTGTAATTCATTGGAATGAGCCCACTTACAAGCAAAATTTGGTAAATTGGATTGGGAAGGAAAAAGAATTGAAGTATCTTCCTCTACTTATGACTTGGCATTTATGGATTACTAGAAACAGGGTTATATTTGAGGATTTCATGCCAACTTCAAAACACATCATCCATCTTATACTAGAGCAGCCAAAAATACATACTGTGACTGTACCTCCAAGACCCAACATGAGACTTAAAGGAGTAGCACCTGTTTATGATTTCCTAGTCTGTTTTTTCGATGGAGCCTCAACAAATAGGATTGGAGGCATTGGTGTTCATCTTATCTCGAGCAAGGAACATTTCTTTTGTTTAAAAATGGGCTGTGGTCGGAGTACCAACACTTGGTCTGAACTTCTTGCTCTTTGGGTACTATTAGTCTTCTCAAAATTTATTGGGTTGCCATATTTACATATCAGAGGAGACTCTTCAGCCATCATAAACTGGTTCAATGGGCAGGATGCCCTATTTGCACTCGATCTAGAGGGCTGGTGTCATGATATCAGAGCCCTTCGATCTTCCCTTATCCATCTCGAATCCTCCCATGTCTACAAAGAATATAATGTCAAGGCGAATAACTTATCTAAGGAGGCACTTTTCTTGGCATATGAGTGCCTACATTACTTGGAATTTACTGAGGGTGAATGCATTGGGCATGGCTCTTTTCAGCTCTATTCATTTTTGACATACTCCTTTCTGCCTCTTTGGGGCTTGTGTATGGTATTACATCCTTTGATGTTTGGGGTGGCTTAGTCCACTATCAATTTTTGAGCAAGTATTACCCAGAAGTGTCTCCTTAGATCAGCTTGACTGTTTGGACTCGATCTTCTGTTGCTGGGGTGATTTGAGATAGGGATTGGAAGATTGTTTTGTTTATCTTCTTTCATCTGCATGGGGGAGCTACTTATAGTGCTTATTTCTTTTTCTTGTATGATGGATACGAGACTGAGATCTATATTACTGGCCAAGGCCTTACTTCCACCTAGTGCAGCAAATAGGTTACCTTTGATTCTAATGAATAACAAGGAACTGCTATTTTTCTCCTGAAAAAAAAGAAGATAGATATAGATATTTTACAAACACATAACTATATAAAAGAGTTGAAACATCAATATAAAAAAGTATCTATCCTTAATCTCTAACCATATTACTTTCCATATAATATTTGCTTCTCGATATGCATATTTTGCAAACACATAACTATATAAAGGAGAGTGAAACATCAAAAACAAACTAGTAAAGGATAGCTATGCGTATTTTGCAAACCACTTAACTATATAAGTTGTGAAAAACAAACACATAACTATATAAAATGAAGTGATAAATGAAATTAATATAAGTAATCTATATTGTGATTCCAATAAGAAGTAAAAACACAATTAAATGAGAACGACAAGACCATTTAATATTTTCTGTCGAAATGACTTTTTTTTCAGTCGAAAAAAAACATTCCTTGGTATTCAATGAATCAAAGGAAATTTTTACATCATCAAGATATGCAGATTGCCACCATGGACAGTACAGCAAGACAGTAAATACAATCCTATCCAAACATACAAAGATACAAAAGATACAAGTAAATACCCACAGTACAACAGAGTAGCTCAAAGCACTTAGGGATCACTACAATATGATCCCTCTCATAGGAAGGCTATCTGATATAGTCATCAATGTCCCTAAAGAAAATAACAGGAGCCCAGATATCTGATCCAAGGAGGGAGAGAGACTCTTGTATCCAGAAATAGTTGCTCAACAAAATCTAAAAGTATCTCAATGAATAAGGTGAGATCAACTGTAATAGAATGAGCATATTCTAAAAGAGTTGTGATGATTTTTCCCCAATAATCTCGTTCTCAAAATATTCAGTAAGTAAGAGATGGCCCGGTGCCAAGTGCAGTCCCTCCTTTGATAAGATGTCTGCCCTCCTGTTATGTTCCCTATAAACATGACTGAGTTCCACCCACATAAAAGAGGACATGAGAATCCTAGTGTTGAAGCACCAGGCCTCAAGATTCACCATATCCAGGGTAGATTTCTTATTATCCCAGTTTATAATCACAGAGGAGTCGCCAAAGATATGTAGGTAAGGTAACCCAATATCCTTGGCGACCTGTAGTGATGCCCAAAGTGATAAGAGCTCAGCTCTAGTGTTGGTACAGCTGCCACAACCGAGCTTGAAGGCAAGAATGTGAAGTTCATTCAGCCAGAGACATATACCCACACCCCCCGAATTTGTTGCAGCAGCCCCATCAAAAAAGATCATAGGATACACAGAAGTAGGAGACTTCCCAACGTTCCTAATTCTGTGCTTATGCATCAGAGGAGGCTTAAAGATCATAAAATCATCATAAATAATATATAGCAGTCTGTTCAATATGGGCTCCTGATCTTCAAAACATAAACGGTTCCTTGCCTTCCAAATATTCCATATGATGAAAGTAGGCAGATACCGTAAAAAACCCTTCTGTGATGACCAAATAGATCAATTTTCTAGTAATGTAGGGGCACTCCAGTCCAAGTGCACATTTAAAATACAGATGAGTCCACCGATCACCTCCTTCAGAAACTGACAACTAACAAAAAGATGTTCAACCGACTTAGCCTCCTCTTTACAGAGACAACATCTATTAGGACCGCTCCATCCTTTCTTGCTTGAAATGTCCCAAGTATTAATTTTTTTATTGCAAGAGAGCCACACAAAACATTTAATCTTTAGGGGTATATTAAAGTACCAAATCTTCACCATGATGTCATTTTCCAGTATAGTTTTGTGATTAGAGACAATGAAATCATAGGCTTTCCTGGCTATCACCATACCCCTCTGTTCATCAAACATCCATAACAGCTTGTCCTCAGAATGCCCAATCCTAATACCCCCATGTGATAGTCCATTTACATAGGAGGACCATTGATCAGCCCAAACTCCTCCCAAAAGCAGCTCCGAGGCAGAGTACCAAACAGTCCCATCCAAGCCACAGCCATCCAGATTATGAGCATGTGCAAGATGGGTAGTCCCCAGGTCAGTGAGATATTCCCTAAGCTCCTCAGATAGGATATACTGCGAGTTTAGCCCAACAATGGGGTCAATGCCCACTCTGATTTTTAATCCATTTCCCACCTTCCATCCCAGCTGACAGGTAATCCACTCCAAAATTCTGATAAACCCATTCCAAAAATAAGAAGTACCAACAATACTAAAGGACCGGCCACGAATCCAAACTTCAAGAGGTCTGTTCTTTAATTATTTATGAGCAATGATTCTGCTCCAAGTCCCAGTACTAGTAAGAAGAAGCCACAAGGTCTTGAGCCTTAGAGAGATACCAAACCATTCGAGGTTCTTGATATCCCAGCCGCCAAATTCAATAGGAAGAGAAAGAGTTTCCTAGTTGACCAGATGGGAAAAGCTGTGTCCAGCAGAGGATCCCCAAAGAAAAGAAAAAATAAGTTTGCGCAGTGCATTTAGTATAGATTTGGGACATCTTGCCAATGCAAACCAATAGACAGCCAACCCAGTTAGCACAGCTCTGATGAGGACTACTCTACCACCCAAAGATAGATACCTGTAAGTCCAATTATGGATCTTTCTTTCAAATAACTGGATAAGCCAGTTCCAATCAGATGTGTGGTATCCCAACGGTTTAAAATTGAATCCCAAGTACTTAAAACCCATAGTGACAGGATCCATTTTGAAAGGAAAGAGTTCTGCAAGTTCCCCTCTGAACACTGAATCTACATTCTAGTAGAGGAAAGAAGACTTTGAAGGGCTAACAGACATCCCAGGTACCCCACAGAATAAATTGAGAGCACCTTTAAATGCACTCCATTCATCAATAGTTCCTGCCCCTATAAGAATAACATCATCTACAAATAACAGGTGTGTTAAGGACAGATTTGGGGAATACTGAAAACCCATGATCGATCCATTGTGCTGAGCATCCAAAATAATGCGGTTGAGTCCCTCCATAATCAAGATAAATAAGAGAGGGGATAAAGGGCAGCCTTGACGCAGCCCTCTAGAGATAGAAAAGAAATCTGAGGGAGTCCCATTTACCAATACAGCGAGACAGGAGCTCGTGACACAACCCATAATCCAATTTACTCCCATAAGAGGGATGCCAATCTGAATGAGCAACAGCCTGATGAAGATCCAGTTATCTCTATCGAAAGCTTTTACAAGGTCCAATTTTAATACCAAGGCATCATAATTTTTTGTCTTAATCGAGTGCAGAAGTTTCTGGGTAATGCCCACTGGTTCAGTAATCTGTCTGTCCTTGAGAAAACCAAATTGATGAGCAGACAGAGAACGGTTCAAGATAGGCTTAAGTCGGTTAGCAAAAATCTTTGAAATAATCTTGTAGACCAGGTTACATAAGGAGATCGACCGGAAGTCGGCAAAGGTTAAAGGCTTTTCACATTTAGGGATCAGGGTAAAAAAAGTGGCATTCATGGCACCTGTGACTTTACCCTGAAGTCTAGCTTGTTCCACAGCCATAACCAGCTCCTCCCCCACCAGGTCAAAAAAATCCAGAAAAAACTCAACAGGCCATCCATCAGGTCCAGGACTCTTGTCCTTTTTAAAACCCCTGAGCACAGCTACAACTTCTGGGCTGGATATAGGCTAAAGAAAGCAATATTTATCATCATCAGTAGTCATATGAGGGAAGATTCTGACCACCTTCAGTTGATCAGTAATATCAGAGGACTTATCATCACAGAAAAGGTTACTGAAGTGTTCTACGCCAAGCGCCTTAAGATCCAAGTCCTCCGATACAGAAATACCATCCTGGCCATATAGAGACCAAATGGTATTAGAATTCCTTCTGGCAGAAGCAAAAGAGTGAAAAAACTGTGTATTAGTATCCCCCTCCTTTATCCACAGCGCCCTACTCTTCAACCTCAGAGTCGTGAGCTCATGGGCCCAGTATTTATTCTTCTTTTCTTGAAGTGCATCCCATTTGAGTTTGTTGGGTACCGATAAAATACCTGAATCCTCCAATAATAAATTCGAGATGCCAATATTTATATCCAAGATCTACTGCCTCCTTTCAAGATTTTTGGTCTTTTCCCATTCCTTCACAGAGCATTTAAGTCTTCGTAGCTTGTGGGCAAGTAAATCCATATGGAAGAGATCTGTGGAATCCAGAGAGACCCTTCAGGAGGACCAGACCAAATGCTTAAAATCCTCCTCCATCAGCCAAGCTCTATTAAATTTGAAGGGCCTGCAGGGAGCATGGCTATACGGGCCCTAATCCAAACATATAGGATAATGATCTGATACGTCAGATGGAGTGGCCCAGGATCTATAAAAGGAAAATATAGGCAGGAGAGACTCAGATAACAAAAATCTGTCCAGTCTTTTGCAAATGCCCGCATCCCCAGAGCGTCCGTTCCTCCATGTAGGGGCAGAAGGGTCCATAGAAAGATCCACCAACTTATTACTAGAGATAAGCTGGGAAAAAAAGAAGCCAAAGGGTCCAGCCTAGCTTTAAGCCCCCATACTTCAGAAGATGTTAAGGTGAAATTGAGATCCCCAGCCAGAAGTAAGTTAGGCAATCCCAGCAACCCACCAGACACCAAGTTATTCCAAAAGCTAGTTCGATTTGCATAGGGACCATAACAGTTAATCACGGTAAAAATCTCAGCCATACCTTTAAAAGTAGCTTTAAGTACAATACCAGCCAGTGACGAAAAAGCTTTGCAGTGAACCAAGTGAGGGTCCCAACCAGCTAGTAGTCCCCCAGAGAGACCACAAGCATCAGATGCACAAAATTCCCAGTCAGGCTTGAGTTTGGAGAACAAGTAAAGAGCATGTGCATGACTACACATTGTTTCTTGGAAGAGGATCAGATCAAGTCCAAGGTCAGATAATAACAAACCAAGGGATTTTTGTTTGGCCAACCCCCCAAAACCATGGATATTCATAGATAAAATCTTCATGGAGAAGAGGGTTCCACAGGTGTACATGCTCTAAGTACCTGAGGGGTGGCAGGAGAGGAAAGGGAAATTCGGGATGCCTGCTTTAAACGAGTCGAAAGAGGGGTGTAGGATTTTTGTTCGCCAGTGCCCTCTCGATGGGCCTTCCTAGATTTCCTGATGGTCACATCCTTAAATCTGATAGAGTCCAAAGGTAAAGTGGAAGGGGATAAAGGAGTCTTGTCCGAGAAGATAGAAAGTGCAGTGAGTAGGGAGGGGTCCTGAAAGGCAGGTGCTTCAGGAGGACTGGATGAAGAGATTAAAGGGGTAGGTTCAGGGAGGGTTATAGGAGAAGGAAGAGGGGATGGGGAGGATAGGCCAGAAGAGTTCAAAGGGAGGGATGGATAGTGTTCCAGGGTAAGGGGAGGGGGGCCAATACCATCAGAGTTTACCAAGTTCACCGCCGGATGAAAGCCAAAAGTTTTTGCAACAGCTTCCATGTCTTCGATGTACATCAGTTGACCTTTCGAGAGATCATCGAAGGTGGAGGGAGAAGACAAATGGTAGATAAGATCAGTAGAGTCTTCCAGTGCATCAGTACGCGGGGTACGAGAATCAAGAACAGAGGGTATCGAAGAAGCCTCCAAGGAAACAGTAGGCAGGGAGCTAGATCCAGGAAGAGTAGGGACCAAGGGTTCAGTAGAAAGCTCCAGAGGAGCAGTAGGCAGGAAAGCCGAATCAGGACAGGGCACTTCAGAGACAGGTATGTAGTTAAACCCATTCTTAAAAGGTAGACCAGAGCGGAGACTAGGACAGGAATTCTTGAGGTGTCCAGTTTCATGACATAAATAACACCTGAAAGGCATGTGCAAGTAGTCCAATCTCTGTGAAATAATATAAACCCCACTCACAATCTCAATTTTAGGAATAATTCCCTTTGTAATGTCCACCTCAACCAGTATCTTAGCAACTCTTTTATCATAAATAAGGTGGAAATCCTTCTCCAAGGCGACAAAACGACCAAGAAGATTTGCCAGGTTAATAAGTACATCCTTATTCCAGAGAGGAAAGGGCAGTGCAGGTAATAAGACCCAGAGATGTCTTACAACCACTCTCTCAGTCAAAGGATCAAACCCTGAGTGCCACTTTTTCAGGACAACAGAACCCTCAAGCACCGGCCAAAGAGATTCCAGAATGAGTGATGCATCAGACTCCTCTAAGAAGACAAAAACCAACCAATTGTTAGCCAATAGGCTGATTGAGGGAACATAGTGAATAATAGGCTTCCAATGAAGGGTTGCCCAGTCAACCCAACCATCTTTTGACATAGAACAATATTCCAATCTACCTATCAGCGCCCGACGACAAAGGTTTTCCACCCTGTCCATAAAGATGTCATGTCCCAGAGCAAATCGAGGTTTAAGAGCAGAAGCCTTTAGGGCTTTAGCCTTACGCCTAGAAGCATGGTTTGACCGTCCCATCCCATGGTAAGTGGGTTGACTGCCCACTGTCGGGCCTCCCATGACCAAAAGTACAGGGTAACCAATACCCAAGAGACCCCCAAAACAGACGCGAGAGTAAATAAAAACCCCAAGAATAAACAAGCAAACAGTGTTGTCCCCAGCAAGAACCCCACCAAAGGTCTAAGAACAACCCAAGGAAACAGCCAAAGAAAAACACCCCAACCTCACACTCATCAGGTAATACTAAAAAACAGAAAAATACAGGTGTTACCCAGCTTAGCAAATAAAAATAAATAGAGGAAGCAGGTGACTAACACCTCAATACCACATATAGTACGCTAAGATCACAAATCCCCACCACAGGATAACCAACAGTCAAAGAAGATATATAAAATCGAGAGAGAAAGAAAAAAAATTAATTCCCACTTTTTGATGGTTGGTACTAACCCTCATAAGAGGGTGAACTCCATAAATCCAATAAAGAAAATAACGTAATAACACCCCATCAATAACAGCCACAATAAAAACAAGCCCCCTAGAGACAGAGCAGGATAAAAATAAACAGACAGCAAACGGATAGAGCTACCTGGAGTCAGGTCAACCTGACCGTAGAGTAGAGAGCCGATAGTAGATGACCCCTTCCATCAAAAGAAGCGAGTAAGAAAACGAACCAGTCAGTAGTACACCGGTAATCAGGAGTATAGACCGATGGAGCCCTCCACACGCCGACAAGCCTCTACGCAAGAAAGTAGTTCCCAGCTAAAGGCCACAAGCCGACAAAATCCCAGAGAGCCCGGTAAACCACCAAAATGACATCACTCATAAAATACCGCCTCAATGGGGACTCCAATGATGTCCCAACACCAAAGAATCACCGTCCGGGCCCAAGAATCCAGCCACAACCACCAACTAAGATCAAATGGTCCCCCGTTGCAATGTCAGCATCCAATACATCACATTAACCCCAATACATCACGTTAACCCCACCAAGAGTTCCTAGGAAGAAGAGGGTTAAGAAAACTGGGCGAATACACCTACAGCCCCAAGATGAGTCACAGAGAGCCGCAGGTTCCAATGCAACCGACAGCAGCAGTACCTATAGGGGTTCAAACGGCCTAACCCGACAACTCAAGCAAGGAGACAACGACCGGTTCCACCACCGTCACAAGTACCCCATATACCCCAGACAGGAAGAACCCATGTGCCACAAATGACCACATGTACCGGTGCATATGCGCAGGGAGTCCTTGTCTAATGAAACCATCAGACCGGCCCCCAAACAACCCCCGAAATGGTCGCAGTCTCAGGTGGAAATGAGAAAACCCAGCAAGTAACCCGATAATACCCCGTTGATACCACCTACAACCCCACAAAGCTCCTCGGAGAACCACAGGGACCGGTACCAAGAAAAATACCGGCTGAAGACTAGCAGAGCCTGCTTCCGACAGCTACAGCGCACACGAGGGTTAAGCATCCAAACCCGACAAACCCGTGCACGAATACAACGGCCGGCTCCTCCATCATCACGTGAACCCCCAAAAAGACCCAGAATACTACAGGCCCCAGAGAGCACTTTTAGCATACCAAAATAAGCCGCAGGTCTGCTCCCCATGCGCCACAATAACTGCGGCACCGGTGCGGGATGCTCTAAAAAACCCCCGTCCAATGTACACCACAAATCCAGTCCCCAAACCGCCCCCAAGGGCCGCAAGAGCAAATGCAGGAGAGCGCAAAGCCCACGAACACTAGGTTCGCCCACCTCCAGAAACCCTAGTTCGCCTCTCTCGCCTCTCTCAGGTAAAGATTTTAAGAACATAAAATTATTATTCCATATCATCAATCTTAGATATCATATTTACCGTCGAAATGACTTAAATAGTCACAAGCATCATTTACGATCCAAAACCATTGAAACATATCACAAAATTTTGAACATCTCGCTATAGAATTTACACAGATTTTCCGCATCCGCTGTGCTTTTTGCAGAATTATCCAAAGGATTCAATGCAAAGGGAAATGACAAGGGGTTTAATTGTTGGAATTTGAATATTTTCTACAGACCTTCAACCTTTGTTTAAAATTGATCCAACATTTCATTAAATGGAGTAACAAAAAATAAAAGGTGAACCCTTGTATTGGATTTACATAGTATGACGAAGAAGCCGATCACATACATCTAAATATATTTACAACACATAACACATCAAAATTTCTACAAGAAGGTATTGTCGAATTCAAACAGACTATAAATATTTTTCATTGCATATATCCGATGTGAGGACCCAGCTGGTCAACAGATAAGCCGACGAGGAGAAGAGGATTGAGGACAAGAGATTTGAAGGCAACCCAGACAATGACGAGGCCCTCCACAAGGAAAGAGCCCTAATTATGGGCGCATGGAAAGTGCCATCAACAAGACTACCCACAACAAACAGGTTTCTGTGAATGTTTACCCTAGCAGGGTCACCCGCAAAGACAACAGGGCAAGGGAGGGAGAGAACAATACACCAAAGGGAAAAGCCATCTCCACGAGATCAATAGTAACTTAAAAATATAGACAATAAAAAAATAAATAAAAATTATTTTAAATATTACATAACCTTAGTCTAAATTCCATATTTTTTTAAAATTGCTCTAAATTAATTGCCCGCAATTCATATATATCCTTTTGTGGGGAACATAGTGAGGAGAAGAAATTGAGCTATCTGTTTCATAACTTTCAAACTTCATTTTATGAAACTTTAATAAGTTGGTTTGTGTGGATTATTTATATTTGGAAATCTTAGCTTTAGGGTTTGTAGAATTATGTAGTTATTTATTTTGACATAATTTGTATGTATGCAATCTTAAAATAAATGTAAAAAAAAAAGAAAGCAAATAAATGTTACTTTTGTTAAAGCAAGGTAAATCAATACTATTTTTGTTAATGCATATTTTTATGTAATTTAGCTATTCATAAACTAGAGGGTAGAGACTAGTTACCACCTAGCACTTATTATTAATATATACGTTTTACTAATACATACATTAAAACGTGTCCATAAAATATTATTTTTGCATTGATTTGTCATTAACCAATATAAATAAAAAATAAAAATGATATATCTACTTAAAAATTAAAATTAAACTAATATATATCTAATTTAAACCCAAATCTATCAAATAACCATAAATCTAAATATCCAAATTTAAAATAAATCTATAACAATATTCTCTATAACATCATCCAATTATATTTATATTTAGTGGTTGTTATTATATATGTACTCAATTCGTTCGACATTGATACTCCTCGCATAGTAAAGGGTATCTACTGGGCCATCTAGTGGGCCTTATTGTCACAGCACGCCGCCTGTGTATTTCAAGAAAGCAACGTTATTGCACAAGAATGCGGGTAAGGCAAAGGACCTGTTTACAACACAAGAACTTCACTAAGACCAACAGATCAGCAGATGGCATACAGAAAGAAGAAACCCACCAACATAAAAATCACCCGATCTTCATCTGTAAAACCGAAGCCAGTTTTTGTGTTATTTCCCTTACTGGTCATAGCAGCAATCGTCATTTACTCATTGCCTACATTTCTCAATTTCAAAAGAAATACACAACTCTCTAATCCTTTCACCAAACTAGATTTATCTATAAAATCCCAGAATACATGCCTTCATAGCTCTCCCCAATCTAAACCCCATCTGAAGAATCACTCACCAACACAATCCCGCAACACTTCACACATCACTGCAGCTTTAAGCCATGAAATAAACCATCCGGGCCCATACCACAACTGGAACTTATTCCATGCAGACTTTCAGCAAATGCTCACCAATCTCAAGATTTTCGTGTATCCAGACATCTACAATAGCAATAACTCCTTTGCGGGGATTTTTCATCCCCACCCAAACCCAAATAACCCAAAACTTGGCAATCATTTCAGCGAACACATGTTCAAAATCAATCTCCTCCAGAGTCCATTTCTCACATCGAATGCAGAGGAGGCCCATTTCTTTTTCTTGCCATTCTCCATCAATTCTCTCAGGAATGATCCCCGTGTGCATTCTGAGGCCTCCATAGCTGACTTTGTGGCAATATATGTTAAAAATATTAGTGAGTCTTTTGAATTTTGGAACAGGTCACAGGGGGCAGACCACTTTTATGTGTGCTGTCACTCTGTTGGGAGGAATGCTGCATCTAAATTCCTTGATCTTCACAGAAATGCAATACAGGTGGTGTGCTCTTCCAGCTACTACCATAAATTCCATGTGGCGCATAAGGATGTTGCTTTGCCGCAAGTCTGGCCTCGCTCACCAGAGACAAATTGGCTTCCTCAGCATGAAAGGTACGCCACACCATGTGTTTTTTCATCGAATTTTGATTAAAACCATAACCTGGATTCATTGACTGTTGATCAAAATCATAACCTGGATCAAGGATCTAGGTGTGAATTCCGTTAACGAAATTCACTGATATGCAAAGTATATTAACTAACATATATTTATCCTGGATCTTTTGAATACATAAAAGGATTACAAAAAACAGGTGCAAACCTACTGCTCCTTACAAAAACTGGGGTTAAAATCACTTTATGTTGGGGGTTGTTTTATATTTATATATATTTTTACTTAAATATTTAGTTAAAACATTGGCTTCTCTCTTTTCTTGAGACATCAACTCTACCCCGACTTCAATTTTTTTTCCAATTTTAGGTTATTAGGGTTACATACGCTGCGTGGCACATTGTAAGAGAGCACCTCGCTTTAATTGGTGCCAAAAAAAAGGTGCAACCAACCCAGGAAGATATTGATCAACCCTTAATTAGCAATCGAAGGGTTGCTCCTACAGGCTACGTCAAACCAGCGACCCAGCTAACAAGGTCTTGGTCGGCCAGTCTAATGCGAAGCGTTGCTCTTGAAAGGCCGAGCCTTCTTAGACAATGTCCTGAGCTAGCTTTATTTGGTTCTGAAAGGTCAGTCGACTAAGGTCCCAATCAACCCTTCCAACTGAAAGGTCAAAACTTGTAAGATTATGTCCTGGGCTTTGTTTGCTCATGAAAGGCTTTACTCACTGGGTTGGTTCTGGGTCTTACCCAGGCTTGAAGATTTAATACTGCGCAGGTCAACCCCTTCCAAATAAACTAAGGTCCTGTGCCTTATTTGGTCCCTCAGTCCTGCACTGGTTTCATTTGGTGACCGGTCATTTCAAGTTGAGATGACCTTACCTTCTAGCTCAGGACAAATAGCTGATTACCACAATAAAAATATGGGGCTATGTCAAACACTCCCACTAATCTAGATTATTAAAAAATGTTTCCATCAAGCAATCTGTCCACAGCAATTTTCACAATACACATTATAACATCCAAAATTTTAAGGCTTTGTAGGGCAATTGTAGCAGTAAGTAATCACTAGATGAAATAACTCAGGCAATAAAAATCTAACACTTAAACTACCAGTTCAAGCACCTGAAGCCACCAGGCAGCGAACGGTAGCAGCTCATCTGAATTATGTTTCTAAGGCCAGCCAATGTGAGGTTCCTCTGAAATCAGGGGCTTCCTCACCTTTTGATATGGCCAGAGGGGATGCAAGGGATCATGTAATTAGTGGGTGTGCACTATGGCTTATCACGGCAGCTATGTAGCTCTATCTTCTCCCCGACTGCTCAGCCTGCCTGGGATTGTTGTCCCTGGTCTGAACCTTCTTTGGATTACTAATACTGGGCTGGAGAAATGTCTGGTGGGATTTAAGACATGTAAATGTGACTCCCCTTCAGAATTCCAGTAATTGGCAAAAGTGTTTGAGATCCATCACCACCTTGGGTGCTTTCTAGCATGTTTGTGAAGAGATAATTAGGACATATATTGTTAGTTTTGAGATCAAACTCCAAAAATTGATCTGCTACATATTTTATTTCGGGTGTTTGTTTAAATCATAGTTATAACTTATTTCCTATCTTAGATTTAATATATTCAACAAAATTCTCGAATGACCTTTTCCTGGCCACCTGAATGGAAAAATTAAGGCTCTGAAGTTCACAATTGTGGGATAGGAGAGAAACTTCCACCCCTGCAAATATAAAGTTTTCAAGCCTGAATATATGTTGGCTGATTCTGGCAAGCCCTAAGGCCATCTAATCCTCTGAAGCAGTGACCTTAATTTCTGAACTAGAAATCCTGATGGCTTAGTGCTGCAAATTCTGCAATTGCTATATTAATGAATGAAGTTTAAAACTAAAGTAAGAATTTTGTTTTAGGATTTCTGCTTTTTAGTTGATTACTTAAATAAATTCTAGATAGAGGAGATTATGCATTAAATTATGTAAAGATCAATTAATTAGAGGCAATACTGGAAGCTAATGTTACCTGCCCAGTGATACGTGGTGTGAGAATGATTGCATGAACACTGGGTTTTGCAAAGACTGGAAAGTTATTTTGATGACAATCAAGTATAATGGAAGCATGCTCACTTATTAAATAACATTCTGAATTTATGGAACCTTTTGGAGCCTGTTTGCCTAATAAAAAATCGGAAGGGCTTCCAATTAAGCACAGAAAACTACTTGGTTGATTTTTTCACTCAAACTGGTGGCATGATTCATTATTGCCCAAGCTTGCAAAAGCTACACACCCTTGTTATTAGGGTCTTGGTTATGTACTTTGTAGAACCATGGATGACAGACTAAACTCAAGGAGAAGCAATGTATTAATATCAAATGAAAATTTGACTTCAATTGACATTGAAGCTTTCATGTCATGTTTTAGCCATTGGAGAGTTTCATTCTTATTAGGGAACCTTCTGGGGATTTTTAGTCCTATGGATCTCCTTGTTAGTCAGTGAACATTCATTCCACACATGGTTAAAGATTTCAAAACACATGCAAAATGACACAAATTTGGGGAAATTTCTTGTTAGTGCATTATTAGAACCATGTGGTGAGTCCTACCCTATGGCATAGCATTGAAGAATGTAATTCAGACATGTACTTTTGCATAGGTTCAGTTTGAATGTGCTGGAAATAGTTCGAGTTAAGTCTATTTTGTAATTCACTTTAGTAATAAAGTGAAAGTCTTATATTTAGCTCTTCAGTCTAATAATGTGTATTTTTATACATTAGTGATTTAGACTAATCTCAACTGTACATCTCACTAAGAGGTTAGGGTTTGGGTAGATTACGGTTTGAACTCAAGTATAAAGGTAGGTCAAGATAGAAGGATTAAACACACATACACTCAAAGACAAGTTTTGTCGAAAGGTGACTTAGTTCATCGGTTGAGTAGGTTTAGAGCGTCAGATAGGAGCCGAGGTTGGGAAAGAGGCAAAAAGCAGTGTATGAATTCTGTATAGTTGTATGGAACAGTCCGTATAGACATGCCCATATAGTAGGCCAGCAAACCAACAGATAGTTTTCTTGTTTTCCAGCAGGCATGGCATCTCAGTAGGTGTGAAGATCTGTTTTTTGGGTGTACTGTACAATTGTTAGTTTGACCTGTGGAGGTTTCCTTGTAAGGTTTGATTTGTTATTGAAAAGCTGATTTGAAGGAGAAATTACCTTTGTATTATGTTCATGCTTCTGCTATTACTTTCCAGCTATATGTGTGATTGTTGCTATGTGAACAATTTAATTCCTTCAATTAAATAGCCGTTTTGTTTAGTTGAGAACATAAGCACAACAATCACTTAGGGTTTGGAATTTTCATGCGGTATTTTATTCTTCTCCAAATGAGAGGATCTGAAGAGTTTACAGTAGTAGAGCAATTGCCAGAAACAATTTTCGGGAATCAAGACCAACAGGTTAGAGGGTTTTAGAGGTAGTGCTTATCATATTTGGGAGTTTGTGTGTTAGAGCTCAGAGATGGCATCAACTAGGCTTAGGGTCGAGGACGAATTAGAAGGTGCCTCGGATTCCTATCATGGAAAGTCGGGTTAACTCTTTTGTTATAAGAGAATGATCTCTAGGATATTGTCAAGGATGTGGTGATTTCGTCGACAAATTCCTAGGATTTGGTAGTTCACAATAAGAAAGAAGTGAAAACCCAAGCAGATGATCAAGGATACTATACATGATCATTTAATCCCTCATGTATCTAAGAGGAAGACGATGAAGGAGATGTTCGATGCCTTGGTTAGCCTTTTAGAGCGAGAACATAAATAGGAAAATGATATTGCATAACGGACTTAAATCTATAGAGATGATCAAATCAAACACAGTTATCAGTTACTTGATGAAGGTTACCTCTTACCTACTAGGTAGGAGCAGTGTTTGAGTCCGAGTCAGCCGAGTTGGTCGAGCTGACTTGGCCTGTAAATCGACTGGGGTGACCGGTTCAGTACCGAATCGACTGAGTCGGTGTCCAACTTGGCCGGTTTGGTACTGAACTGGTCAACTCGCCCGAGTAATGGGATGGCTCGGCCGAGTTGATCTGAGTTGATGCATGGAGTTATAAACACTAAATTTTAATTTTTTTTAATCAATTCCTAAACTTTTGAAATTCAGATATGTCCTGCATGTTAGTTAATACTATGCCTATTTTTGCCTCTTAATTTGCTAACGATTTTTGCTAATGGTCATTTAGGACTATAGTAATTCTTGTTGATTTTTCTGAGCAGCATCGAGAGTCATTCTCTTAGGAGAATGGAGACACTTGGTCCGAGACTAGGGTGTGGACTCTAGAGTTGAGTGACCATTCTATTGAATGGGGATATTTGGTCTGGGACCACGATATGGAACCAGTCCAGCACTGGGGGACTCAACCTTGAGTTGAGTGATCATTCTGTTGAATGATGACATCTGGATCGGGACCAGGATGTGGAACCAGTCTAGCACTGGGGACTCGGCCTAAAGCTGAGTGGCCATTCTTTTGAATGGAGGCACCTGGTCAGTTACCAGGAATTTACCTAATCCGGGACTAGGAACTCAGCTCCGGGCTGAGGGCCATTCTTCGGGAGAATGGAGGCGCTTGGTCTGTTACTAAGTATTTGACCTAGTGTCAAATTATGCAGCCTATGGCTGAGGCACTTGGTCTGTTACCAGGAAGACACTATAAGCCCTAGACCAGGTCTAGACATGTGTGACACTCTGATTCTCGATCAATGGGCTTTGTGATCTTCTCAAAGGCTTAGCTACCCTTGTTTAAGACACCTTAGTACCCGATCTTGGCGTCACACAGAGTGTGAGGTACAATCATTAGTAATTCTCTCTGTTTATGATGATGTACTTTGAGTGGTGATGAAAAACTACCTTGACCACTTGTATTGACCACAGGGCACTTCAAGAAGGCTAAAGCAAAATTCAAAAATACATAAAGACCCTTAGTACCACTAAGGTGTAAAAGTGAAAGTGCAAAAAGACCTTTAATACCACTAAAGGCAAAAGTCAAAATTAGAAAAGAATAAAATAACAATATTTTGTTCTTACTAATTTTGGTCCACTTACAGGTGACTCAAAGGATATAAAAGAAGATCAATCCATTTCATTATTACACACACTTGCTCTCACAGGTACAGTTGCTCCAATTGAATATCTCACAGGTTATTGAAGAGAAAGAAAAATTACTGTGATGCCCTAACATGGATGAGTCTAGCTAGGGCTCTCACAATTATTGTTATAAACCCTAAGCTAGGCTTTTTCAGCAGCTGCAAGTTTTCTATCTATTTTGTGAGCTAGGGTTTTTACCCTAACTCTCTTCGTCATCTTCGGGCAGCTGATCTTTTCACGGGCAGTCTCCACCATTTACACCGGGCAGCTACAAGGTTTACGGGCAGCTCTATATCTCCATGGACTGCCCCTCTTTTCTTCTGGGAAAACTCATCGAGGGTTCGACCCTTCCTACTCCACTCTTGGGCAACCTATTATAGGCATACCCGTGAGTGTCTTGGCCTACGACCAACCCTCGGGCAACCTTTAAGGCTAACCCGTGAGGGCTGCAGGCTGCTTGCAGCACCAACAAACAAACTCGTAAGGCCTCGAGTTGTTAGCAGACAGGCTCGGAAGGCCGCAGGCAACCACAGACCTGCCCAACAGGTTCCGGGCAGCAGGTAGAACAGGGCAGTACGGCTGGGCTGCAAGTAGAATAAGGCAGTACAGACGGATAGAGCAGGGCAGGTACGATCAGGGCATGGCAGGCAGATCCGGGCATGCAAAACAGGATTTCGGGCAACCTGCTAATTCTGGGTAGGAGAGAGAAAATTAGGGCAGCAAGCCCTAATTTGTGAAAAAGCCCTAATTGGGTATTTTGCTGTGTAATTGGATTATCTTATGTACTTGTGGATATGTGGTACAAACTCCGTTAGAATTTGTGGAATTTTGGAAAAACTCAATCATCTCATTTACGAGATGAATTACTAATGCTTTTGGGGTTTTTGTCCTTTAAAGGTTTCCCTAGTGAAAAATCTTGTGTTGATGTGTTGATGTTGTTTATTGCACTTGTCTTTTGTTTATGTTAGTATGCAAATTTTAAAAGTATTCATGCTAATGCTAAAAATTCAACATGGTATCAGAGCTTAACATGTGAAGACATAGTAAAGGGAGATTGCTGTTGTCGTCCTAGACCTTGGGATATTTTGTAGACTTAACATTTGACTAAGTGGCAGAGATGGCCGTCAATATCTTCAAACCAGAAGAGGAGCTACAAGGTTCAACTAACTACAACTCTTGGAAGGCTAGGTTGACAGCTATTTTAGAAGAAAATGACTTGGATGACATTACATCTAATGCTGGCAAACTTGCTTACAAGAAGAAGCAGGCTAAGGCTAGAAGAATCATTTATGATTATGTCAAAGAAACAGTGATGCCCAACATTACAACATTAAAGACCGCCAAAGAATGCTTTGACACCTTGACCAACTTGTATGAGAAGAAGGCTCCTAGTCAGAAGAGAGTCTTGAAGAAAAGGCTACGAACTTTGAAGTTGAACAAGGATGAACGGGTTGGTTCTTTCTTCACGAAGATTGCACAAGTAAGAGATCAACTCATTGCTATTGGTATTGTTGTTGATGATGATGACCTTGTGCAAACTGTGGTTGATGGTCTCCCAAGTTCTTGGGAAACCTTCATGGCATCTGTCAATGGACGTGAGAATCAACCAAGCTTCGAAAGACTTTGGCATGATTGCATAGAAGAAGAGGGAAGGACTTCAGACAAGGTAACCAAGGAAAGTAACCTTGCACTTGCAGTAAAGACAAAGAAGTTCAAGAAGCCCTCCCCTCAGCAAAAGAAGGGAAAGAAACCTCAAGGTAAGTTTTCTGATGTTTCAAAAGTGGAATGCTACAATTGCCACAAGTTTGGACACTTTTCCAAGGATTGCAGGCAAACCAAGAAGAAATCCAAAAGAAGATTTCAAGCCTCTGCTGCAGAAGTAGAAGAAGAAGAACCGAAGAAGAAGAAGAAAACCAAGGCTAACAAAGAAGAAGAACCTAGAAGAGAGTACTACCTGATTTCTACTCTCTCTGGTTCTATCACAGACAGTGCTACCTCTTGGTTGGTGGATAGTGGTGCCTCTAGGCACATGACAGGTAACCGTGGAGCTCTCACCAGTTACAGAAAGAAGAAGTTCACCACACAGGTGGAACTTGGAGATGACTCCACTTACAAGATTGAAGGAGTTGGATCAACTTCACTTCAACTTGACTTAGGTACGGTTCTTCATATTGATGATGTTTTATATGTTCCTGGTGTAAAGAAGAATCTTTTATCTATTGCTGGCTTAGAGGACAAGGGCTACGAGTCCTCTTCATGGACAAGAAAGTCCTTCTATGGGCAAAGGATGAAGATCTAAGCTCAGCAGTACAGATTGGGGTTCGAGAGGGAGGCCTTTACAAGGCTTCTGAGGATTCCACTCATGCTTCGGTACATCATACAGTTGATCCATGGGAATTGTGGCATAGAAGGTTTGGACACCTTCACTACACAACTCTCACAGGCTTGCAAAAGATGGTCACATGTATGCCAGAGGTATTTCCAGAACATGATGGAATCTGCAAAGGATGTGCTCTAGGTAAGAACATTAAGAAATCCTTTTCCAGAAGCAAGAATAGATCTAAAGGCATTTTAGATTTGATTCATTCTGACATTTGTGGGCCTATGTCTTCACCCTCTTTGAGTGGGTGTTTATATTATGTCTTGTTCATTGATGATCACTCTCGGAAGTCATGGACGTACTTCCTCAAGGCCAAGAGTGAAACTTTTGACAGTTTCAAAGAGTTCAAGGCACTGATTGAAAATTAGACTGGCAGACACATCTGCTTGAGATCAGATAACGGTGGTGAGTATGAATCTAATGAGTTTGATGATTTTTGTCGAAAAGCAGGAACCAAGAAAGAGATGACAGTACCGTACAACCCTCAACATAATGGGGTTGCAGAAAGGAAGAATATAACGATCTGTGAAGCTGCCAAAGCCATGCTTACCGATCTAGATCTTCCTTTATCTTTGTGGGTTGAAGCTGCAGGTACTGCTGTGTACATCTAGAACAGAAGCCCTCATGCTATCTTGGGGAAGAAGACTCCAGAAGAAGTCTTCGCTAGAAAGAAACCTGCAGTTGACCACATGAGGATATTTGGCACTCCGGTGTACATTCATGTGCCAAAGGAAAAGAGGGCCAAGCTAGAACTCTCCGGTAAGAAAGGTATATTTGTCGGGTACAGTGATTGCTCGAAGGCCTATCGTATCTATGTACCTGGACAGAGGTACATTGAAGTCAACAGAGATGTGATCTTCGATGAGGAAGCTGTGTTTTGTCAAACACAAGAGCTTTCAACGGAAGATGAAGTACCTCCCCTTGAGTTTTCAGATTCAGAAACTCAGAGGGAGGAAGAGGAATTTGAGGATCAAATTCCAGATGCACCTGAGGACACTGAAAGTCCACCAAAAGAACTACTTGAAGTTCCTCCTCACAAAAGGAGACCTGCTTGGTACTGAGAAACGATACAAGAAGGCGAGAAGCATAAAGCTCCTCCCAGGACTTTCAGAGAAAGCATAAGACCACAGAAGTACTCCATTCTTATGAGCCAGCTTATCAGTGCAGAACCTTCCTCATATGAAGAAGCAGCAAGTCAACAGGTATGGGTTGATGCCATGATTGAAGAGTACAGTTCAATCATGAAGAATGATGTGTGGGAAGTTGTTCCTAGACCAAAAGGAAAGTCAGTGGTGACATTCAGATGGCTTTATAAAATCAAGCATGTTGCTAATGGCAGTGTGGAGAAGTATAAAGCCAGATTCGTAGCTTGTGGCTTCACTCAGAAAAAGGCATTGACTATGATGAGACATTTGCTCTTGTTGCCAGGTATACTACCATTAGAACCATCATTTCTCTTGCTGCAGTATTCATATGGAAGTTACATAAGATGGATGTAAAGACAACCTTCCTCAATGGCAAGATTGAGGAGGAAGTCTATATTGAACAACTTGAAAGCTTTGTGACTCATGGGAAGAAGACCCGTGTATGTAAACTGAAGAAAGCCTTCTATGGATTGAAACAGGCTCTGAGAGTCTGGTATGTGAGGATGGATGGATTTCTCCATAGCTTGGGGTTTTCCAAAAGTACATCTGATTCTAATTTGTACTTTAAGGTTGTTCATAATCATGTCTTGATACTTGTTCTATATGTAGATGACTTGTTTCTTACAGGTGATGAACCATTGATAGAACAATGTAAGAGGGAGCTTACCTCTGAATTCGAGATGAAGGATCTCGGATTGATGCATTATTTCCTTGGCTTAGAGGTCTGGCAAAAGCTAGGAGAGATCTTCCTGACACGAGGAAAGTATGCAATGGACATCTTGCAGAGATTTGGGATGTAGGACTGCAAGTCCATGAGCGTACCCATGACTACCAACTTGACAAAGTTGCGTGACTCAAGTACCAGTTCACAAAGTGTGGACTCTACTCTGTACAGACAGCTTATTGGATCCTTGATGTATCTTGTGCATACAAGACCGGACATCTGTTACACAGTGAACGCTCTGAGTCAGTTCATGTCCGATCCAAAGCACATATACTTGGTAGCTGCCAAACACGTACTCAGATATGTGCGAGGTACCATCACTTATGGGCTTAGGTATACTTCCAGCAGTGGAGTATTATTATCTGGATATGCAGATTCAGATTGGGCTGGCAATGCAGTAGACCGGAAAAGTACCTTTGGTTACTGCTTCGGTATGGGATCTGCAATGATCTCTTGGTCTAGCAAGAAGCAGGGTTCCATAGCTCAGAGTACAATTGAGGCATAATATATTGTTGCAAGTGATGCCTGCAAGGAAGCAATTTGGCTCAGAAAACTTCTATCTGATTTGTTTAGGGGAAAGCTTGACTCAACGATCATCCATTACGATAATCAGAGTTGCATAAAGCTTTTGGAGGGCCCAGTGTTTCATGATAGATCGAAACACATTGAAATGAGGTATCATTCATCAGAGACCTAGTACAGAGAGGTGCTCTGAAGTTGTAGTACATTTGTACAGATGAACAAATCGTAGATATCTTGACCAAGCCTCTGTCAGCGTCAAAGTTCATATGCTTTCGTGACAAGCTTAGCACGGCAAAGAATGCCTCTCTCACTAAGAGGGAGTGTTGATTTTTCTGAGCAGCATCGAGAGCCATTCTCATTCTCTTAGGAGAATGGAGACACCTGGTTTAGGACCAGGGTGTGGACTCAACCTAGAGTTGAGTGACCATTCTATTGAATGGGGATATCTGGTCCGGGACCACGATATGGAACCAGTCCAGCACTGGGGGACTCAACCTTGAGTTGAGTGATCATTCTGTTGAATGATGACATTTGGTCCAGGACTAGGTTGTGGAAATAGTCTAGCACTGGGGACTCGGCCTAGAGTTGAGTGGCCATTCTTTTGAATGGAGGCACCTGGTCAGTGACCAGGACTTTACCTAGTCTGGGACTAGGGACTTAGCCCGGGGATGAGGGACATTCTCTGGGAGAATGGAGGCGCTTGGTCTGTTACCAAGTATTTGACCTAGTGTCAAATTATGCAGCCTATGGCTGAGGCACCTGGTCTGTTACTAGGAAGACACTATAAGCCCTAGACCGGGTCTAGGCATGTGTGACACTCTGACCCTCAATCAGTGGGCTTTGTGATCTTCTCCAAGGCTTAGCTGCCCTTATTTAAGGCACCTTAGTACTCGATCTTGGCGTCACACAGAGTGTGAGATAAAAGCATTAGTAATTCTCTTTGTTTATGATGATGTACTTTGAGTGGTGATGAAAGACCACCTTGACCACTTGTATTGACCACAGGGCACTTGAAGAAGGCTAAAGCAAAAGTCAAAAATACATTAAGGCCCTTAGTACCACCAAGGTGTAAAAGTGAAAGTGCAAAAAGACCTTTAATACCACTAAAGGCAAAAGTCAAAATTAGAAAAAGAATAAAATAATCATATTTTGTTCTTTCTAATTTTGGTCCACTTACAAGTGACTCAAAGGATGTAAAAGAAGATCAATCCATTTCATTATTACACACACTTGCTCGCACAGGTACAATTGCTCCAATTGAAGATCTCAAAGGTTATTGAAGAGAGAGAAAAATTACTGTGATGCCCTAGCATGGATGAGTCTAGCTAGGGCTCTTGCAATTATTGTTATAAACCCTAAGCTAGGGTTTTTCAGCAGTTGCAAGTTTTCTATTTATTTTGTGAGCCAGGGTTTTTACCCTAGCTCTCTTCGTCATCTTCGAGTAGCTGATCTTTTCACGGGCAGTCTCCACTATTTACACCGGGTAGCTACAAGGTTTACTAGAAGCTCTAATTCTCCACGGGCTGCCCCTCTTTTCTTCTGAGAAAACTCATCGAGGTCCGGCCCTCCCTTCTCTACCCTCAGGCAACCTATTGCAGGCATACCTGTGATGGTCTTGGCCTACGACCAACCCTCGGGCAGCCTATTGCAGGCATACCTGTGAGGGTCTTGGCCACGACCAACCCTCGGGCAACCTATTGTAGGCATACCCGTGATGGCCTTGGCCTACGACCAACCCTTGGGCATCCTATTGCAGGCATACTCGTGATGGTCTTGGCCTACGACCAACCCTCGGGCAGCCTATTGCAGGCATACCCGTGATGGTCTTGGCCTACGACCAACCCTCGGGCAACCTTAAGGCTGGCCCGTGAGGGCTGCTTGCAGGGTACTGCAGCAACAACAAACAGACCTATAAGGCCTTGGGTTGTCAGCAGACAGGCTCGGAAGGCCACAGACAACCACAAACTTGCCCAGCAGGTTCTGGGCAGGCAAGTTTGCCCTCTGGGCAGCAAAACCGGGCAGCAGGCAGCAGGAAGCATGCAGAATAGGGCAGTACGGACGGGCAGAGCAGGGAAGGTATGAACAGGGCATGGCAGGCAGATCTGGGCAGGAAAAACAGGATTCGAGGCAGCATGCTAATTCTGGGCAGGAGAGAGAAAATGAGGGCAGCAATCCCTAATTTGTGAAAAAGCCCTAATTGGGTATGTTGCTGTGTAATTAGATTATCTTATGTACTTGTGGATTTGTGGTACAAACTCAGTTAGAGTTTGTGGAATTTTCGAAAAACTCAGTCATCTCATTTACGAAATGAATTACTAATGCTTTTGGGGTTTTTATCCTTTAAAGGTTTCTCCAATGAAAAATCTTGTGTTGATGTGTTGATGTTGTTTACTACACTTGTCATTTGTTTATATTAGTCTCCAAATTTTAAAATTATTCATGCTAATTCTAAAAATTCAACAATTCTTGTATTATAAACAATTTATAGATCTTGTTACTGTACTATATTTTATAAATTGGAGTTGCTCTTCCATTGTGAATGGGTTAAGTAGTGTTGAGGCCCATTCGTTGCCATTTTGTTGATATTTCTTATAACTATGAGAAACTAGAAGGATATTTTGCATGGTTGGAACTTGGAATGATAAATATGGAATCTGGATTTTCAACTCATTATATTTGTTTACTTTAATCAACGAAGTCTGTATATGCCTCTAAGGTTTTGGTTATATTTGAATTAGCAATTTAGCAGATGGTAAAATAATAACTATATTGAATATGGAAAGAATAAAATAAAATAAATTAGTGAATTATGCCACTCAACAGGCCATTTACGCCTGCTTTGATTATTCATTTTCATTTTGTTACAATCTTCCAGATATGTATTGTACAGTACACATCATGCCATTTGGATATGTTCACAACTTAACCCTTATATGGTATATAGTATATATATGAGCAAACTTCGGTTATTTTGTCTCTAATGCTTTGGAATCATGGATTAGAATCTTTAAAATATTTTTTTCTTTAAATTCAAATCGGCCGAGTCATTATCGATTCATTGTCGAGTCCAAGTTGACCCTCGGCCGATTCCGAGTTGACCCTCGGTCGATTCCGAGTCCGAGTCCGAGTTGACACTCGATCGATTCCGAGTCCGAGTTGACACTCGGTCGATTCCGAGTCCGAGTTGACCCTCATTGTGTAGGAGTCGAGTAGGATCACTTGGGATGATATTTATATGTAGTTTTCTTAGATCACTTAGACAAATCTGTTGGACAGGTTAGACGGTCCTCTATGTAGAGCACTTAATGGTGTTTAGGGACAAACTCATTGCGTGACCTCCCTACACACGTTGTTACTGGATAAATGCTCTTCACAACCCCTTCGACCAGTTTAGAGTGGGTTTTCTTGCTAGTATAATTATTTGGACTTATGATTGAGGGGGGGATTATTAGACTTAGTCCCTAGACAATAACGAATTCCGAGATCACCTTTTATGAGTTGTTATCTTTATCTTCTGATGAAGTGCTATCCTTGTCCACTAATGAGTTGTTAGTGAGAGGTGGTTACATCCATGTACTATATATTGATATCGTTGTATGAATACAATTGACGAATTTCGAGATCACCTTTTATGAGTTGTTATCCTTATCTTCTGATGAAGTGTTATCCTTGTCCACTAATGAGTTGTTAGTGAGAGGTGGTTACATCCATGTATTATATATCATACTTACCAGACTCGAAATCGACAGTAAATAGGCGAGGCAAAAGAGCGAAGAGTGTTAATTGGATCGGGAAAAAATCGACAAATACAAAAAATTACATATATACCTATATTTTGAGTTAAATTTTTTTTTTCATAAATATTCAAAATAGCCATATCCATATACTGCAAGTCGTGTTGTAGGGGTACTCATCCTCAGGGGCTGGGTTCGTGTCCCTGTCCCAGGTACAGTCCCCAAGTCTCGGAAATCGGGTTGGGGACCTCACAGATGTCCCCTGAAGTCCCCATCGAAGTCCTTGAGTACCAAAAACCTTTTGACAAAAAAAAGAAACCTCGCTTGTTTTGGGACCCCGTCCCCCGATTTTGGAGACTTCGAGGAAACTTTTGTTTGTGAAAGTTCAAAAAAAAAGATTTTTTTTTTATAATTTTTTTTCCTTTTATGAAAAGGGACAGGGTGGGCATGGGTCCCCCTACCCTCTTAACACCCTATGGGCCTTTCCACTCTTCCAAAGCACATTTTGACTTCAGTCGAAGCATGCGACGACAAAGAGAGGAGAGGCTGCAAAAATATTTTTAAATTTGATTAGAGAGCAATTCTTTCAAATCTTTTGCACATTTTTTCCTTGTAAATTGATGTCAAAGTTCAACTACTAATGAATGATGCCAAACAATGATACAACCATGACCATTGTGTCTTAGCTGCAGCCCAAATAAAACAATCTAAACTTTCAAATGTCATCAATGTACAAAGCATTCCAAGAAATATCTTTTAAAATATAATTAGAGAGCAAATGTCTCTAATTTTTTGCACATTTACTTTTAATCCTTTACTTATAAATTGTTATCAAAGTTCAACCACTAATGCCTGATGCCAGAAAATGACTTTCAGATGTTCAGAATACAGGATATCCCAACACGTCGGGGTATTACATAATACAAGTATACACGTATTCAATTAAATGACAATGACAGATCAAACTTCAACCAAAAGAAACAGTTAAAATGTGAAAGACATGAGTCAGTCTGGCTTTTTAAATCTAAAAAGCTTAATTCAGAAACAATGATCCTTTTTTTACATCCTGTATTCAAAACTGGTGACTTTATAATGCAACATGCTCGAGAGTTGAAGCTCAAACAGGCTATAGTTTGTGTGGTTAAGCTATTCATTGTTCAATGTTTTTTGCTTTTTGAATTTTGGATGTAGACTTGTTGCCTATTGGTGTATGACATTGTGATTGGACATATATCATGAATGATGAATCACGATTGATATAAATATGTAAACAATAACTAGAATTTCCACTTGGTTTATGTCTTATGATTATCCGATATCATGTTTATACTTAAGGTTCATATGTAATTTCCATTTTATATCAATGATTTATGAACTTTGAAGCAATGTGCATGTTACTTATTGAAATTGAATACTACTGAAAATGATTTAATTTTTTATTTCATATATATATATATAGATATAGATATATAGTACCCCGATGTACCCAAGTCCCCTGTTTCAAAAAGTGGTGTCCTTGTCCTCATCTCTGTCCCCGTCCCCGTATTCAAGTTTCGTGGCAACTTAGACTGCAGGATATCAATAGATGTCCAAATTATATCAACTCTCATAAAAACTAAAACCTATTTTTTATACCCTAGTGTCGGCGGTTGAGTAAAATTGTTTTTTGATGCTCTTGGTCGTGACTCATGACTCCTCTGTCAAGTCTGTTCGATTCTCTGTTCTAAACTTCTACCTCTGTCCGTGACCCTGAATCCTTCATGCCTGACCTGTTGCTGAGTGCCGAGTAAAGTGTAAAAATTGAAACAATGACAGTCCTTCTGCCCTTCGTCGTTGCTCCGTGCAGGAGTGCTCACGTCGCCCAAAAGTTCGAAACAGCGACAGTGTGGCTTTCAAATGGCGTTTTAAAGGCAGCTTCAATTCACGACAAGGGTAAATTGCGTCTCCAACTCGTCGAGCCGAGTTTAAATCTGCGGTTTATTTCGGTTCAATCGCGTAAAATCGGAAGTCTGAGTTTGACTCGGGATGAGCTGAATCGGCTCGTTTAGCTGCCAATCCGAGTCAAACTTGGAATAATCGCGACTCACGATTCCTGTTACTATGCAATATTATCATTGTATGAATACAGCTGTTGACAATGGCTCAAGCTTGGATCCGTTCACAATACTTCTCACCTTTTTCAGCGGACAATGGGGAGAATATTAATCATGATTGTCGGACTTCAACTTTCAACAATCATGACTAATTTAAAGGACTTTTGACTAGAATCAGCCATAAGAAAATATTTTCTTGCAAATCTGAGGACAGGGAAGAAGCTTCTGATGGTGGTTCATTAGTGATGATGAACTTAAAGAATTCTGTGAAGCAAAATTAGAGTTCGAGGAAGAGGAAATTGTGCCAAAAGTTTCCTTGTCAACCACTACAAGAATTACACAACCAAAAACTTTGAGGATCAAGCACAATGTTGAGAAAAGTGTTGTCACAATATTCATATATTTGAGCACTTACATTTTCATTGATATTGTTGTTGCAAAGAGGTTGAATAATTTTGTTTATTCCCACCCCCACCAAAGATTTACAAAGAATGGTTGCAAATTGAACTACGATTCCTTGTTAAAGGTGTGAGTGTCATTATCCCTACAAGACTTTAGTATGCAATCAGAGTACTATGCATTATCATTAGGAGTTTACAATGTTCTTGGAGCAGAGTGGTTAGAAAAGTTGATTGTTTTTGCCATGAGTGTCCAATACCAGTTCATTACGTTTAAATGTGAAAGACAGAAGTAGAAACTACAAGGCTTTACCCCTCCAGTGTTGAGTCCCTTGGTTTCCTTGCATCATTTTGAGAAAATGATTTGGAAAGGGTCTGTAACTTTCATTGCAAAGTTCTATGATGTTGAAGTTCTACCTTTTTTCCCAAGAAAACAAATGTATATTTGGTTTTTCAAGGAGAAATCAAAATATACATGCTGGGTACAGTCTTGGCACATTGGAGACATGTCACATAAGTCTCATCTTTCCAAAACAAAAATAGACCTAGTGACTTATAAAACTGTTCAGATATTCTTCCATCTCCCAAAAACACAAAACAACATTGTATCAGAAAGACAAAAGCAGTAGGCCTGTAACCAATCATTCTAAAGATCAGACATTGATTTCTGAACAATAGCTGAATCTATCCTACCCAACAGACCTTTAACACAGGATTACGACTTCTTTGGGAGAAGCCCTTCTTCCATCCATTCTGTTACAAGCACCTAGTCTATATGAAGAGTAAGAGCTTTTTTTGAAAGCTGATATGCTATTTCGTTCAGCTTTCTGAACACATGTTGAAAAGAGACCAACTTGAACTGATTTTGAGCCTCCCTGAACTTTTCCATAAGTGGCTGAAGTAATAGATTTTCCATATTACTCTTGCTTTTTTCCCAATCAACAATAAGTTTGGAGTCACCCATTACTTGAAGATTACTTACTCTTATGTCCAGACTCCATAGCCATTTTTTGTTGATGTTAGTAGCTCGGGATCGATGAAAAATCGTCGATGTCCCGAAATTTCGCGACTTTTTTCAGGCTGCCAATTTTTTCATCCGAAAAAATCGCAAGTTTTACCAAAAATTGCGCCACGCGAGATTTACAAAAAATTGGCGATTTTTTTGAAAAAATTGTGACATGATAGAAAAAATTGCCAGGGTCCTGGGCCTTAAGGGAAAGTTTGAAAATTACTAGGTATTTTTCATTGATTAGTTGTGATGTTGATTTCAGTAATATTAAATGGTAATTGTAAATTCTCATATTTTATTTTCCATCTTTTTACTTAAATTTTTAACATTACCATTAATTGTTTCAGGATGTTTGAGAGTGGTTCCAACCTAATCTTTGAAACTTTGATGTATCATTTTTTTATTTGGCATCCACTACATAATATATATCAGTGCATTATCCATATTTATGTGCAAATGTGTTTATCTAATGTTGTTGTTTTATATGTTTAAAATTAAAAATTATATATATATATTGTATTTTTTAATGTTTGCTGCGGTTTGTCGATGTTGCTGAGAAGTTGTATTCGGGACCCTTGCCGATTATTTGCCGATGCCGATTTTTTCAACTATGCTTCCACATAGTTTTTGTGTCAAACATGCGTGAATTCGCTTAAGTCAAATATATTTTGTAATTCACTTTATTTATAAAGTGAAAGTCTTTTAATTAGCTGTGGAGTCTAATAAAGTGTATTTCGAATACACTAGTGATTTATACTAATCTCAACCGTTGATTTCATTGTAAGATTAGGGTTTTGGTAGATTAGGTTTTCAGCTAAAATATAAAGGCAAGTCAAGGTACAGGAAAAGACATTCATTTTCACTTGAAGACAGTTTGGTCGGAAGGTGAAGAAACTCATCCAAAAAGTGAAATTAGAGCATTGAAGGGGGGAGCCTGGTCAGCAACTACACAGATTTCAGTAAGCAGGCAGCAGAGACAGATCCGTACAACAAATACATACAACCATATGTTTAGCATGTCCGTACAGTTGTATGAATCCATACAAACAGGTCTGTACAGGTGTGCAGATAATCCATACCACAGCCAATAAGCTTCAGGTTGATTTCTTGGTTGATTGAGGGCAGTTTTCCTCAATAAGTTTGCTGTTTTCTGCTCTATTTTGAGTGTACTGTACAGCTGTAAGCTTTTGCAACTATGGAGGTTTGCTTGTAAGCCTAGATCTATTAATGAAAGTCTGACTTGAAGGTGTAAGTCATCTGTGTATTGTGTTTTGCTTCTGCTGTTCATTTTCAGCTATATGTGTGATTGTTGCATGTTAAAAAGTATTAATTTCTGTGGTTAAATAAGTTCAGATTTGAATTTTTTAAATTAATGAGAAACATAGGACAACAGTCACCTAGGGTCTGAAAATTTACAATTTTAATAGCAACCTGGCAGCAAACAATTCTGCTCTGTTATTGGTTGAATTTTATATAATGGGTTTATTATAAATAACGAAAACCTCCTGAACTGCAGATTCTAGAGATCCTTGACTTTCACCATCAAAGAATCCCCATGCCTTTGAATGATCAATATTTTGGTCTTCAAGAGCTCTAGGGTTCTTCTGAACCTTAGGCTTCCAGAAATGTCCATACGCATAACTAATCATATGAGAGACCTGAATAGGCAAGAGCTCTTTACCTTGGAATACAAACCATTTCTCGTGAGCCATATGGCTCATACAATTGTGCATGGAAAGGCTATATATTAATTCTATTTATTAATTTGATCCTTTTTGAGAGATTTTAAAACCATTTTACTAAGGAACTCACTGAAATTTTTGAACTTGTCAGCCGTGAAAAATAAGTACACTAAACCAAATAGTATAGGGTTGTTGGCTTAACATTTTAAGAGTTGTTTTGAGTAAAATTATAGGCAGTTTTATCCCAAGCGACCACTTATATTTCAATAGTTATATCATTCTCCATGTAAATTACTAAATTATCACCAGTCATTCTTCATATAGTTTCTTTCAAGATTCGGTCCCTTTTGTTGAATAGTCTATACTGATTTGAAGAATGCCTCACAGAATTTAATGTTTTTCCACTTCTTCAAATTCAATCATGCGTCCCTGTGTATAGTATTGTACCCATCCATTTGACAGATAAGTAGCCTTTCTCCATTTGGCCATGTTTCCATCATATACAATTCCTATTCTTGTTTCCCAGAAGTCTGAAGAATGTTGTCGAGGTTTCATCATTTCTCTTATACTGTGTAGGTATTCCCAAACTGTTGTAATAGCTTGTAATTTTTAATCAAAGATTTGCAGACTTGGTTGTTAGTGATAAAAATGTTTACTGATTTGATGTAGGACTAGGTTGGCATTTTTCGCTGGACGGTTGCAGAATTCTAGAATTCGTCAGCTATTAATGAGCACATGGGAGAATGACACTTCAATGGATATCTTCCCTGGGAGTCTACGCGATTCATACGAAGAGGGTTTTAGGAAGAGTAAATTTTGTCTTCATGTGAAAGGGTACGAGGTGAATACAGCTCGGATCTCAGATGCGATTCATTTTGGTTGTGTTCCTGTTATTATTTCTGATCACTATGATCTTCCCTTTGCAAATGTGTTAGATTGGAGTAAATTCTCTATTATTATACATCATGATGATGTTCAAAACCTGAAGGCAATTTTGCTTGCTATTTCTGAAAAAATGTATGCTAGCTTCCTTGCAAATCTAAGTCAAGTGAGAAAACACTTTCAATGGCATGCATCTCCGCAAGATTATGATTCATTCCATATGACTGTGTATCAATTATGGCTGAGAAGGGGCCTTCAGTTTTCCTCATTATCCTGATGTATATTTCTCTTCATTTTTTTCTTCTTTAACTTGGCTAGAGTCTATTTCTTACACCTTTTCCTTGTGTATGCACTTTCATATTCCTAGAAATTTTCTTTGCTTGTGCTGGTAAAAAATTCAAAATTAACTATGTTGCAACAATTTCTTGTTGTCAAAGCATGAACTGCCGTTTTGTCTAAGAAGAATCATGTAAGTTCTAATGTATCCTGCTGAAAAACCGGATGAAATAAAAGGATGCAAATTAGATTCGGCAAAAGTTTTAAGGAGCTAGGTAATTGGTCTCATTCTCTAGACATTAGTTCGTTCACACGGATGCTATGACTTGTACCATCTTATTTTTCTTTAATCTTACAAATTAGGTGTGTTTTAAATTGTTTCTGTTTCTCTTAGTTTATTTTATGATTTTATTATTCACGCCTTTGTTAGAACAGGGTATTAATTTTGATACGTCAATCCTTTTCCTTTTCCTTTGTAATTCCTTGCTTTGCAGGGCTGTGTATGAGCCAAAAATAATTATTTTTCAAGGTATGCATGTTTATTATAATTTGTTTTATTATTCTGTAAATTGAGTCTAGCTCTTAAATAAGTATATTGTTGACAAATCTTCGAGCTTCCGTAGAATCCTGTTTATCTTAGGTACCTTCCTTGGATTGAGGGGAAGTGCTTGGCGGGTTTTCCTAGGAAATGTCTTCCATGATAAAAATTCATTTAAAGTGATAACAACTCGAGGACATAAGTTTTCAACTAGAAGTAGAAAGAATCAGGACTTGTCTAAGCAACACAAAATTCAATTAACTTGGAAATTTTCATTAACACTGTATGGGATGTAAGGATTTTTAAATAGAGAAGACTCCCTTTCCTTGATCTGTAAATTTATGTGCATGTGGCCTTTACCCTAGGTTTGTTGATAACAAAGCTTCTCAATGCAAAATAAATTCTGTTATCCTGACTTGTAAAATAAGAATTGATGGAATAGCGCAACAAAACATTTATTTCAGAGCTTTTTTTACAATAGACCATAGCTTTTTACATGTGTATTCTCTCTCTCTCTCTCTCTCTCTCTCTCTATATATATATATTAATGAAAACTTCTGAAGATTTTCTCTCTTCCTTGGAATGTTCAAATGGAGGCCGGCTCAATCGCTATCCACAATATTGGTTGGTAACCCAATGGGATTCAACAGGGTTCAAACCAGACTAGAACTAGAGAACTCACGATGAACTCTGCCTTGAAACAGTCCTTCAGGACAGTTTGAGCTAACCCACCGGGTTACATTATATATATATATATATGTATTGCAAGATCCCCTCTTCTTTCCTGAAATATCTGGCTGGAGGATGGCTCAACCACCAGCCATCATATTAGCTGGTAGACCAGTAGGAGTCAGCCAGACTAAAACCAGAGACCTCATGATGAACTCTACTTTGAAACAATTCGTTCGAACCGATTGAACTAACCGAATGGGCTTATATATATATATATATAATTAGAATACCTGCAATTGTGGAAGTTGGAAGGCAATGTAAATATCCATTCGATTTCCTCTTTTGCATTACGCTGTGATTTTGTCAAACCGGTCGACCTTGAGAACCGGAACTGGACAAAAACCGGGAAACAAACCGGATCAAAAAACTGGTTAAGCAAAAATACATTAAATATTCACATTTTCAATTTATATAGATATATTCATGTGCATCCATGTGAATTCATTAGGCGACCAGTGCCTAATGAAGTCCAAAAAGGTGAATGAAAGAGTTGTGTGATTTGTAGAATTATCGATGATGGAAACAACAACAACACATATGCAATTAGTTGATCAAGCACAAGCTTATATTATAGCCCAAAATGTAAGTACAGCAGCACATGCAACAATAAGATAGATAATTATGACAGCAGAAATCCAAGTACATCATATATGTATTCAGTCATCACATCTCATTCAGTATTTATAGCAACATTTGACAATGAACAGCAGTATACACAATGGTATCAGTTATGTGTCAAAACCTGATTTCTTATGCATGTATACGGTCTAATTCATATTAGTGTTATGATATTAGTTAAGCATTCATTTTGGATAAGGAAGAACCGTGAACATTCAATCAAAAGCACTCAACCATACTGTGTGTGGGACTGTGTGCAGACTATGTGCATTTAATAAGTGCAGCAGTATGTATTCAGTCATCTACTCAAGCACTTACAACAGCATTAAAGAGTCAGTGTTATAAGGGACAATATCATTCACTAACATAGTATAATCATCATTATTCTAGCATGCAACCATAGGTTTCAGACTTTAATTAGTATCGTTTGCACCAGCAGTAAATCAGTATAGCAGTGAATTTTTGGGATTTTAGGTTTTTGTCTGAACCGGCCGGTTTGAAGAAAATAGACTGGTTTTTTCCTTGAACCACCGGTTTTTTGTCTGAACCGTCAGTTTGCTGTCCAAACCGGCCAAAAACGGTTTGAAGTCAGGATTTAAGCTGGTCTTGCCTGTAAACCGGTCCAACCGGCCGGTTTTTTCAAAACCGGTCCGGTTCTGATAACATTGGTCTATCCTTAATTTGAGTTGCAGGTTTAACCTTCCCAAAAGCTTCTATTCCAACCAATTTCCAACTCTACAACTTTATACTATGGTTCTCTTGCAGTCCCTCCTCTCCATAAGTCTACTTTGCAGGCTTTTTCAGTGTTGCACCTTAACTTAATGGTATTTCTGAACACCAAAACTAGAGTTTGTAACATTCAATGGTAATACAGACTTGTACTTGTAGGATTTTTCATTCTTGCAGGTCTGTATGATATCATGATTAGATTGGACTGACTCAAATTACACCTTTCCCACTTAAGTTGATGGTCCTCGTTAACTTTCAGTTGTGGGAATTTTATGGTTCCCATCAGCTTTCAATTGTGAGAACCTCTATTGTTCTTATTGTTTAGTTTACCAAGGGGTTGTCTTCCTTTTAAATCCAACATAACTCTAATTCACCTTATTTATATGACACTTGATCTTTTTGCAACACTATTAATTGCTTTGGTACCAGGTCTTCTACTCTGGACATTAGCTTCTTTTAGGTAGCCTTGTCAACCATTAAACATTTTTCTAACAACTTTAGTTGGTCATCATCCACTGCAAATTAATTTCCATTTGAAATTGATTGAAACACTCTATGTTCTTCTCAAGATCATAAAGGCACGTATTTGACAGGCTTCGTATTTTAGTTTGCGGAAGAAATCTAGAGCAAGTTTCAAATGGAGATGCTTAAGTTCAGCTATGAATTGTTCATGTATGATAAACTTTAATCTTAAGTTTAGGTCTTCCGATATTTATGATTGCAACCTCACAACAATTGTTACAATGCCTAGTTTACAACCTTAGATTGTGATTCCTTTTATGTATGAAAAATATTATTTAACTTGGTACCCATCAACATCCATAAGGTAATCCAAAAACTAAAGAATTTATTTTTCATTTAAAAATAATATTATTAAGTGGTACCTAGTATTTAGTCTTCGATTCATGGGAGTACGCGAGAGGCTACTTCTTCCACTACCGATAGGAGACTCAACTGACATGACTTTTGTCACTAATGGATGAGTGAGATGAGACTTTTCGACATGTGGCATTAGTGCAGAGTACATGTTTTGTAGACGGATAGTTTCCAGATACAGAGGGAGCTTCTACAACAGGAAATGTAAGACTAGAGTATGATTTTGGTGGAGGACAAGCCAGAAGGACTTCCCGTGGGAAGCGGAAGCGGTGAGTGTTGCAGCTCAAGATGTTCTTCATGTGATGATGCCTAACATGAACGGACATTAAATTTGACCTTTCTAGAGAGGGGTTTAGAAAGGGTGGGCATTCTTTCATTGTGTGAGAAGCACATGAACAAATTACTAGCTTTGGTGGAGAAGTCGTTTATCTTCTTTAGGGAGAACACCTTCCTAGGTAAGAGGGAGTGAGGGAGAACACTTTCATAGGTAAGAGCGAGTGTTGAATTTTTGTACCTAGGAAAGTGTTCCCTTAGTGACTTTGTGTTTTAGTCGATAAAAGAGGACAGATGACATGACCCTTGTATTAATTACTTGATATGAGTAATTAATTCACTTTAGAGAATAAGGTGGCTTTTAAAATAAATTTAAGTGTGGTTGAGAGAGAAAATATTTAACGGAGAGAAAAGTGTTTTTTCTCATCCATTGATGAGAAAACACTAGATTAAAAGTGGGCCCTTGATCTAATGTCCTTTCAGCGACTCTGTTAGAGTTTGCACTTTAATTCAATTATGTTAGATATTTAAACTGAAAGATAGACAAGCACAACAATACACAAGAACACAAAGATTTTCCTCGGGGGAACCATAAAGAAGAAAACCCCACAAACTTCTTCAGAATAGTTTCGTCACTAAGTACAATGTCGAATGAAGATAGAATACCTAGAGAATTATATCTTCGACAGCTTCTTCAACTAGCATAAGCGCACTTCTCTCTTTCTCTCTCTCCCTCTCTTTATCGAACTTGAGAGTGAGTGAGTGTATCCAAATGAGGGAGGGCGCCTACCTATTTATATTATTTAGTTGTTTGACTCACTCACCTAACTAGGTCGACCAGGTTCTCTAATTGGGGCTAACCTACCTAGGAAGACTCAAAATACATTTTATATAATTCTTCTTCTGGGGACTATTGCTCCCACTTACAACGAAGGTTTTACCTCGATATTCTTGCATGACTAAATACAATAATGACATCCACGAACAGAGGAAAAAGCATCTCCGACGGAGGTACAACAAAATACAATAATAATAATATAATATCTTTCGAAGTTACATTTATAACAACACTCCCTCTTAACTAGGAAGGTATTCTCTCGACGCGATCATCGTCACAACTGGACACAGTCTTTGGAGATCATTGTTGGATCATCATCTCCGGATCATTATCTCTGTTGCATCAATTCTCATCTTGTTGACCATTTACTATTGACATCTTTCGAAGCTATTTGTCTTCAGAAGTTTCTATAGAGCCAACCCTGTTTCATGCTGGATGTAGGCCTAACTCCCATCTAGGACTTCATCAATCATATCTGTATAGTACCAACCCTTTTTCATGCTGGATTCCTTCGCAGGGTCAGTCCTGTTTCATACTGAATGCAAAGCTCTGCAGTGTCAATCTTGTTTCACAGTGAATGGAGGCCTAGATCTCATCTAGGACTTCATATCTCCACAAGCAAGCCATCACGTAGGTACAACCCAAGACCACACATTACATTACCACAACACTCACCTACGTCTCCTACCGTCATCTCATCATATCCAAATCATCTCATCATCGTACATGGGGAGCAACCTAGATAGACACCTCATGTCCAACAAACCACTTGCGTCTCCCACCCAGTGGGTACAACCCAAGAGCACCTCAGGTGCAATACGTCTCTCAACGGTTAGCCCGCGTCTACCAACATGGGAGCATAGCCAGGAACACCCAAGGTGCATTTTGTCCCAAGGACCACCTACGTCTTCCACCACCATGTATAACCAACCTAGGTGCACACCAGGTGTCTTTGTGACAGATGGACCTCTCATTGTCTCCAGCTTGGGAGCACAACTAGGAGCACCCTAGGTGCATTACGTCCCAAGGACCACCTACGTCTTCCATCATGCGAGAATTCACTCTATTGCATTTGCATCTTCCGGTCTCATCACTCCCTCTTTCTAGGGACCTCGATCTGGATGACACTAAGTCTCTCTCTCTGAAGTATTGAAACTTCACTCTGGTTAACGACTTGGTCAACATATCGACTATCTGCTTGTTTGTCGCCACATACTAGAGCTTCACTGCTTCTCTCTGCACCATATCCAGGATGTAGTGATACTTTATCTCGATGTGCTCCAACACACAAGTTGTCTCTAACTTGACATCAAATGATCCCGCAAGTAGCTTTTGAAGCCACCTTGCCTCACAACTTGTTGAACAAGTTGCAATACACTCTGCCTCGGTTGTACTCAGTGCTACGCTCGTCTGCTTCTTGCTGTACCAAGAAATCATGCTAGACCTCAAGCTCAAGCAACACCCTGAAGTGCTCTTCTTATTTGTAGCACTACCAATCCAATCAGAGTTAGCATATCCTGCAGAAAGATCCTCTAATATCTTCCATATGAGGCCTTACTCATTCGTACCCTCCAGGGACTTCAACACATGCTTTGTTGCAACCATGTGAACACGTATCAACTACACCATGTACTGGCTCCAGGTATTCACTGCAAAGCATATATTCAGCCTCATGCTCGTCATCAACGAACGAATCATCTACTTGTAGATTGTGGCATCAACTGTCTCTAAATAACTAAATAAAATGACAATTAAAAACAAATATCCCATACCTTGTATTGACGAACTATTTGATCAGTTTCGAGGAACAACAATATTTTCTAAAATAAACTTGAGCTCCGGATATCATCAAGTATTGATTAAATATGAAGATATCTTTAAAACAAATTTTAGAACCAGATACGATCATTATGAATTTGTCTTAATGCTCTTTGGGTTGACAAATGCACCGACAACTTTTTTGTGTCTAATGAACATATTAAGTAAGTACTTAGATAAATTTGTAGTCGTCTTCATCGATGGCATATTAATATATTCTAAGAATAAACAAGAATATGATGAACATTTAAACATAGTTTTACAACTGTTAAGAGAACATCAATTATTTTCCAAATTTAGCAAATGTGACTTCTTCAATGATAAAATTCAATATTTAGTACATGTGGTGTCTAAAGAAAAAATATCAGTAGATCTCGACAAAATTAAAGCTATTATGGAATGACTTGTTCCTAAAAACCTAATTGATATAAGATCTTTTATGGGGATTACTACCTATTATTGTAAATTCATTGAAGGATTTTCTAAAATTGTATATCCTATAACCTCAATACAAAAGAAATGTAAGAAATACTATTGGAACGAAAAATGTGAAGACAACTTAATAAATTAAAACTCTTATTAACAACAACTCCTATCCTAAAGATTCTTGATCCATAAAAATATTTTGTCGTATGTATGGATGCATACAAAGAAGATTTAACAGAAGTATTAATTAAGGAAAATTATGTAATATCTTATGAGTCTATAAAGCTTAAAGAACACAAAAAAATTTGTGCCACCCATGATCTAGAATTAGATACTATCATTAATGCCCTTAAGATGTGGCGACGCTATCTTATAGGAAGAAGATTTTCATTAATGTATGATAATATTAGTTTAAAATATTTATTCGATCAACAAAACCTTAATGCTAGACATGCTAGGTGGTTATCCTTTTTAAGCGAATACGACTTTGAGATAAAACATATCAAAGAGAAATAAAATAGAGTGGCAGACGCTTTAAGTGGTCATGCAAATGTGTTGTAACTGCAAGTAGCATATATGAGACAGATTTGGAAGATAAAATTGAAAATGCAACAAAGTTTGATAAAGATTATCAAAATTAAAAGAGAAGACAACAGAAAATGAAGTAAATCATGTAAAAATAGAATTCAATTTGAACAAAAAAAATGATTGTTATTACATAAAAGAAAACTGTATATACCTAACTTAGAATAAATTAAACTAATCGTTATGAATGAATTACATAAAAGATTGTATTAGGACATCCTGGATATTAGAAGATGATTACCATGATAAGAAAACACTTCTTTTGGCCTAACATGAAAAATGAAGTTACATAATACTTAGCTAAATGTAATGAATGCCAACAAGTAAAATTTGAACATCAACATTCAGTCAGATTGTTACAGCCATTACCTATTCTGGAATTGGAAATGGGAGATTATCAGTATGGATTTCATAACAAGGTTACCTAAAAATGCTAAACAAAATGACTCGATTATGGTTCTGGCGGATAAGCTTAGTAAAACATTCCACTTTATTACAATTAAGTCTACATATAAAAATATTAATATTGCTGATATTTTTATGAAGGAAATTTTTAGATTGCACGGTGTACCCAAAGTAGTAATTTCTGATAGAGATGCAAAGTTTACGAGAAATTTTTGGAAAGCTTTATTTAAAGGCTTTGGTCTGCAATTAAATTTTATTACCGCATATCATCCACAGACCGACAGTCAAATTGAAAGGGTGAATCAGATTTTAGAAGATATGCTTAGAATGTACGTAATGGATAAACCAGGTCAATGGGAAGATTATTTACATATTGTGGATTTAATAACCATTTTCAAGCTTTAGTTAGATTAAGTCCATTTGAAATATTGTACGGACGAAAATTTAATACTCCAATTTATTGGAGCAGTCTAGTTGATATATTAATGCTAGGACCTGAAGTATTGAAAGATATGAAACTAACAATGAAATAGGTACAATAGAACTTGAAGGTAGCACAAGATAGGCAAAAAAGTTATGTCGATTTAAAAAGAACTTCACGAGAGTTCCAGATAGGAGATCATGTTTATGTGAAAGTGAAACCTAGAAAAAGTTCCCCAAGATTGGGAAAATATGCAAATTGGCACCCGGGTATTGTGGACCTTTTGAAATATTAGCAAAGGTTGGATCGGTGGCATATCAACTAGCATTGCCACCTACTATAAAAATATATAATGTTTTTCATGTTTCGATTTTAAAGAAATATGTTCATGATGCTACTCATGTGGTTGACTAGAATGTTATAGAGGTGGAACCCAAAGGAGAATTTCAAATGGAACCAGAACCTATTTTCGACATGAGAGAACTTTTACATCGGAACCGTATCATTGGACAGGTCAAGGTGCAATGGAAGCACCTTAGTCCAGAAGAGTCCACTTGGGAATTGGAAAGCAATATGCGAGAAGCCTGTCCAATTCCGTTTCAAAATGATTTAGAAGAAGTTTAAAAGGTAACATCGAGGACCATGTTAATTTTAAAGAGGTGTATGTAACACACCTAAGACCTCGAATATTTATTATTTGTTAAATACTTTAAATTATTATTTTTGATATTTTGACGAGGTGAGGTCAAAATAAATGTAAAAGAATTATTATTTATTTAATAATTAAAAACTGAGAGAATCAAAACTGAAGCAGTTGTTGTAGAGAGTTTGCTGAACCACAAGGAGGAATTACAAGTGTCAAAAGAAGATCTCAAGTGGCAAAACTTATGAATAAAAGATCAAGTGATGCATGAGGCATCCTCCATAACAATCAGGTCAAGACTCATTGTGGAGTAATAATGAGTAGGTGGCTCATAAATGATCAAGTCCTAGGAAAAATACTGTAAGTATTGAACCCATCGAATGAGCAGGAGGATTGCGATGGAGGGGAAGTGAACTAGCTTATGTAGAGAGATCATTGATCAATGTTTGTCCTTAAAGTTAAACAAATAGGCTGGGGGGTTCCAAAGTAAGTAACTTGGTTGTTTTGGAATATTGGTTGGTTGGGACGAAAACCTTTAGTTTTGATTCCTCATTAGTGGTGACAGGTTCCATTCTATTAATTCCTATGTTTGTAGATCTGTTAGTTACATTTTTGAAAAATTATTATTATCATGCTAGTTCTTAATACATTTTATATGCATAAATTTATATATCACGTACATTTTTAACATTGTCTATTTTTATTATAGACTAATTTATGCACAACAAATAGCAATAAAAAATATATTTTTATACAGAATTCATTATCATGCTAGAAAAACCCTCAGTATTTCTGCAATAACTTAAATAACATAAATAGCTGATAAGTTTAATAACTATTAACAATGCATAGAAGTATCAACAAAGCTGATAGGCTTCATATAATACAAAGATTATAAATATAACTTTGAAACAATGATCACGCCATTAGGGAAAATACTTATAAAACTTAGTTATGTTAACAAACTGAAACAATCCATAAACCATAATCTTAAGTGAAAGGTTAAATAAACTTTCTCATACACAGTGGTAAAATACATCAAGAATCCAATTCGTTGGATTAAAAAGTTAATGCAAACCCATAACGATACTGACATCAAGTCGCATATCAAACTAGAACTATCATTTAAAAAGCATTTAAAAACTTACCTTGGGAAAGTAAGAGGCAGAGAAGCCCTCTTTTCAAAAGTCCAAACCCAACATCTTTCCTAAAGAAAACTCTACCAATCGACAATCAAATTGTTGCGCATACCTTATATACGTAGCAAGAGAAATATGTTCATAATCGCAGGTAGGTCCACGCCAACATTTTTGCTACGAAGATAAAATAGAAAATAAAATAATAATTAATAATTAATAATAGTTTAGGATAATTAATGAAAACATTAATTGAAAATATGAGGACGTGAACCTCCATGTAAATGACCAACCCTATTTAAAGGTGGTCTACTCATTTGTAAATCATCTATAAAATTATTATATTCATACATTCTTTTCTTCAGCATGGAAGTCAGATACACTTCTTGAAGTCAAACAACCAGATACGGTTGTGACATAGATATCAGAGCAGTTTCTCCTACCTTGAGCTCGGATTCGGCTCCTCGCACTTTTGAGCTTGGATTTGGCTCACCCATCCACACCTCTCCTTAGCCAACTCTCATCCTATTCACAATATTCTACGCACATCTCACTTCCCATTCACTCGTTTAGTTGCACTCATCCCCCACGCTGCCAGTTCTCCCACGCTCCTTTTCCTGCTCCACATAGCCTTCTACACCCCTCTCCCCACATCCATCTTATCCAACTCCCTCTGCCACTTGCGATATCCCTCCTCCCACTCTCACAACCTACCTACTCCACCCTCTGCCCACACCTCCCTTCCACTTGCACTTTTCTCCCTCCTCACATTCTTGCAACATACCCACTCCACCCTCTGCGTGCCCTCCCACCTGCGTGGCTCTCTCCTCCACTCGTCGTCCTTCACTGCTACCCCTTCCACTCCTCACGACCACCAACATGCTCTTCCAGCCGCCACTCCTCGCCTTCTCCACGTAACCCCTAAAATTTTAATCAAAATCTCAAATATTATATATACATTATATTAATATTTGATTTTTTATTAAAACTTTACAATCCAAATTTAAAAAAAATATAATATAATAAATTATTATTATTTTCTTAATAATTTTATTATTATTATATTTATCCTTTTATTTCGTTACTTACTTCATAATAAAAATAAAAATTTCTAATATAATAATATTATTGTGAATAATAATTATAATTATAGATTTTTTATTTTTATTTTTCCAACCTAGAGACGTTATTGTGTTTTCACTTCCCACAAAGTCACAATAGCGTCCAAATACACACCTCTACATACCATGATCAAGATCATGGCTGAAATAAAAGACCAAATTGAGAAATTGGAAAAGGACATCAAGTCCCTCGTCGCCAAGCAAAAAAGTTGGAAGGAAGAAATGAAAAATAATATAGTGCTTAAGAAAGAAATCAAAGACGAAGTTGTTCTGATATTAGAAATAAGGCTAAATGAAAAATTGGACGTCATGAACGAGAAACAAAAAGACTTGGATGACAAAATGAGTGCCATGACACACGACATAAATACCATAACACAAAACTTGAGCACCATGCCGTAGAACCATAATACATTAATGGAAGTGTTACAAAAACTAATTCCTAGTATAGACCATGTCAACAGTCCAGACATGTTAGATGCCTCATCTCACGTTTCCACACATGAAACACTCTCCAAGAATTAAGAAGATTTGGAAAAAGAAATAAATATTAACAATGCAATGCTTAAACAAGAGATTGAAACAAAAGTACTTCCAGATATGGAGGCACGATTAAACAACAAAATAGACGATATCATTAAGATAGTAGAGAAGGTAAAGGCTAAAAATCACCACAAATAATGAAGCAATTCAAATATGTCAGTTGCATCATCTAGTAGCTTTGAGCCACCATCAAACTGTAAAGCGAAAAGCAACCAATATCATCCTTACATAGTGTACCCACCTAAGGCAAAAATAGAGTTGTTGAAATACAATGGAAGTAAATACCAATGTGTTGCATGATTAAACAAAGCGGAGGAGTACTTCGACATATACAGTATTACATCTGATGAAGAGAAGGTGAAATATGTGTAAATGCATATGGAAGGGTATGCCTAGAATTGGTACATGTGGTGGAAGGGAGACAATTTTTCCTGCACCTGGAACTTGCTCAAAAATATTTTTTTAAAAAGGTTTCAAGGAATTGCAGAAGACGAATTTTTTAGAAAGCTTATCAGATTACAACAAGAAAGAAGTGTTGAGAAATTCACACATCAGTGGGAATCCAGTCGACACGAGTATTTGGGTTATCTGACAAACAATGACTCGAAACCTATTTAGGAGGTATTAAACCATACCTCCAAAAATAATTAAAGATGCATGACATACCAAACCTAGAAGTGGCAAGACATAAAGCAAAAACAACATAACATAAATTGGAAGGAAGGAAAACAAGAGGCGATAACGATTATCGACAAGAAAAAGAGACACAATGTAGATATTGTGGAAATAATTGGTCACTTGGTCATCATTGCCACAAACCTCAATCATATACCTATGAAGTTGAAAATGTCTAACAATTACTCTGATAATGTTAGAAAAAAGAAGAAAAACACATGTCGTTGGTGCGGTGATGACTGGATCCCATGCCATAAATGTTGGGACCGTCAAGCAGTACATTGTCAACTCATCAATGGAAAAAAGTACAAGTCTCTACATAAGAAATATCATCCAATTCTAATACCAACACAGAATCAGAGTGAAGAACTACATCATAAAAATCAAGCTTTGAGGACAAAGCTTTTCCTAAGGGGAAGACAATGTTACGAAGATAAAATAGAAAATTAAATAATAATTAATAATAGTTAGGATAATTAAGGAAACATTAATTGAAAATATGAGGATGCAACCTTCCATGTAAATGACCAACCCTATTTAAATGTGGCCTACTCATTTGTAAATCATCCATAAAATTATGATATTCATACATTCTTTTCTTCAGCATGGAAGTCAGATACGCTTCTTGAAGTCAAACAACCAGATACGGTTGTTACAATTTTGATCCCCATGCACATAAAACAAATGGATTTAGGAAGTGTAAAAGTAGAGTGAATCAATGTTTTAAAAAAACATAGATCTAGGTCTGATATTTACCTTTTACAAAGCAATCGAATGCTTTGGAGGAAGCATAAACTTCCTTAATCTTCAACTATCTCATACATGTTGGCCAGGAATTATAAACTTGATTCAAAGACCAATATCAAACTTAAGTCATAGAACTGCTAGCTTTTGCAGCCAACAAGAAAACTTGGTAAGATAACCACGCCATAACCCTGCAAGCAAGTTCAATCCAAATTAAATTGTAAACTGTAAGTTTGGAAGCTAAACCCCTAAACCTTGAAAACAAAAGTAAACCCTTACAGAATAAAATCAAAATTTATGACAGGAGGAAGGCCATAGGTTTGAAACAAAGTCGATAACCAGAACTGCAATGAGAACCAAGGTTATCCTTTGTCCATTTTGGGAATTCAAACAAAATCGAGCTATGTTTTTAAAAACAAGTGTCTTTACATTACCTCCTCCTCTTCACTTGTCGCATACAAGACATGGCTTAGAAACCGTTTTATGCAGTACAAAATTGAAGTATAAACTGGTGGGACCAAAAACCCTTACCTTGTAACTGTTTGAGGGTACGAAGGTCATATCCATCAACGTTTACACTATCACATTACCTTGTGTCAAAAAAAACATACTCGTTAGCTAAAACCATGATAAATCTTGTTTTTAAGTACTATAATGAATAATGTAGTTACCTTGAGAAAACAATGGCTTCCTCTTCACTGAAGAAATCCCCATCACAAATTGTTGAACGTAGAACCCAAACCATCAACCCTTCCACACAGAGAAAACAAAGAAGGCCTTAAGAAAAACGCATAAGCTAAAGAGACAGAGCTTGGCCCAGCTAATCCACATGTCACTTATACTTTTCAAATAAAAACCATCCACAAAATGTTCATTGAAGAGCTCAAATGAGTAGCATGAGCTTCATGTACATAGAAGCAAACCGATGTTCACACGAGGAAGAAACTCAATAACCACAACAATGTAACAACCCTTGGTAAGGTGGATTGCGAAATGATAAACAACGAATAAACCTTCACAGTAAACCAAAATCCAGTTTTACGATAGAGTAATGAGATGCACTTTCCAATTTTCTAATCAAACCCCATAAAATCACATCCGAGGGCATAGAGCTAAGGCAAGTTACAGGTGGAAGGTTGTGATGATGTTGCAAAAAATGAGGCATGAAGTGCAGTTAAGGCACTACAACAAGGCATTAAAAATACCCTGGTTGCGCTATCAACTCACATACCACAGGTTTGATTACAAGTGCAACATTAAACCTTCCACTTCACCTTGCAAGTTGTCAAGCAATGTTGCAAACCTTTAAACCTTGCCTTATAACATTTGAACCATATAAACACCATTGCATGAATTACAATCATCGTCGCACAAATTCAAACCTAAGTCAAGACTATAGTATACTATTGCATGGATGGGTACTAACTTTCAAACCATTAACACACGTTAAAACCAAAGGGTAACATAAGATAGGTTTGAAACCTTATTTTAAGGTTAAGGTTAAACTTAGTCTTTAAACATTAAATATAAACCCAATCTTATGCATGTAACTATAATCTTAGAACTAAGATTCACATTGACCCAAGACGTAGGACTAAGGATAATCCTTAGGGTCCTAATCTTAAACTTGTAAAATAACTTAGACAGTGACATCAATTACCTTGCTAACTACAAGTGTGTTCAAATTATTTTATCGTGGTCGANATATATATATGTATATTGAATTTTTGGGGTCGTGACAGACATAGTACATCTTGGTATTTGTGGTGTAAGCAGTTTGGAAGTCCCTACATGTATAAGAGGGATGCAGTCTTCATGAGGAGAGAAAACCAATAAAGGCGGGGAATACCTTTTTGGTTTCCTTTTTTCACAATTAGATCTCCGCAAGGCTAAAAATTGAGGTTCTTCCCTCTCGGTTCATCTTCTTTTTTTGATTCAGATTTATTATCCAGCTTACTCTTGTTTTCCTTTGGAACATGCACATAGGCTTCACAACAAAAAAAATAATGCGATGATTAAGAGAGGGTATTTTACTAGTCTATGCAACATGTTAATTTTTAGCAACTACTGTTGATGTATGTGATCGATTTACCAAACAACATGTAGTATCCACTGCCTTTGCACAAAATTTGTATGATAATCCTGCACCATTGACCGAACTCATTGCCTTCTCCATCATCATCTTATTCGTCTATTCTAGAAATCCATTTTGTTGAGGTGTGTATGGAGTAGTCTTTTTCCTTACTATTCCACAATTCTCACATGAATTCCTCAAACTCATTTCCATAGAACTCTTCACCATTATCTATCCTTAACACGTTTATTCCATTGTTTGACTAGTTTTCTACAAAAGCTTTAAACTCTTTGAATTTCTCAAAAAGTAAAAGATTTATTATGGAGGAAATAGACCCATGTGTTCCTTAAAAAATCATCAATTAATGATCACATACTAGACAATACTCAACATCTTGAGTATCAACAAGATATTCCCAAGGAAGGATTTCATTACCCCATGCACGACTTTTGTTTTTAGCTTCTACATGGTCTTAAGAGAAACCATGTGCTCCATGATTGGTCTCTCTTCGTGTGATTTCAAAAATGGTAGTGTGTCCATTTAAGTGAATCTTTACACTCAAATGATAGGCATGAAAAGTCACAACCTTACACAAACTCCACTAAAGACGAAAACATAGATCTCACTGTGAGAGCAATATATTAAGACCCACCTCAAAATATCTTTGCAATTTCTTATTATTTTGTTTTTTAATATTTTCTAATGACATCTAGATAACAACATACAATGTCTATTGGTCTATAGTACCTTTCCTTTGACACTTGAAAAATAAAATTACATACAACACTATTAGAAATTGAGCTCTACACACTAACAACAATAATTCAATTATGTTAAGGCCTACACATCAATTTTAAGCTTTTGTTTATCTTATTAATTTTAAAAGTATATGGAACTATTTATAAAATATGTGAGGCCAATAAAGTAGAGGATGAAAAGCACTTGTCATAGAATGCCTTACCTACAAAGATGATAGACCTAATTTTCAAAATATTCATAATAAAATCAAACTCCATAACTTATTAACCCACCAACAGACTAGAGGGATCCAAGTTTCTTGAGGTGTAATTTTATAATCTTAATTCTTTTAACTTTAAGAAAAAAATTACACAACAAGATATTTGAGTTGCTTGATATATCTAGGTTTAAGATGCAATCATTATAGTTTTTTTGTTTTGTTTAGGCCCCCATGGTTTGTATTTATTTTATTTTATGGGAACTACATGTTACACAACCTTAAGTGTGGCAACATCTCCCCAAAATCAAATTCCTTTACTTATTAATCCATATAAAATAAAGAAAACTCTAAAATTTTATTTTTAAGTTATTTCATCATAAAATAGCATGACAAATCAAAGTAATTAAATTAATTTTATTGTTCCAATAGTTGGTATAGATAGAAAATAATTATCATCAACATAATCATCAAATTACTATATCTAAAATCTAAAAAATAATTATCATCAACATCATCATCAAATTACTATATCTAAAACTTAAAACAAAAAAGAAGAAGCAGCTTGTCCACCATCATGATAATCTCTCCTAACATGTTAACCTCAAATAAGAATCACATAACCTTACTCAAGGGTATTTGCCTGAATATAGTATAATAAGATGAAATATGGGATATTGCATTAGATTTTTCAATATTGTTTTTATTTTTAAATTTTTTATTTAAGTAAGTAAAAGTTGAGTTTCTTGATATTGATCTTAATTTCAGGTAAAATATAATGATGTTTATTATAGTGCTGTACTTTGGTAAAAAATTTAATAAAAAAACGTACAAATGTAATGTACACCTATTTAGTCAAAGACAAACATGCTAGTTTTATATGCTTTTTAAATTTAAAAAAAGAAGAAGTTAAAATGGATGTGTTAGTATAATAATTGAGGGCTTTAACATCATTCAAATAATGTTGTTAGTGTGCATAACTAAGTTTGCATATTTTAATTAAAAAATGCAATAATATTTTTTATTAAAAAAAACTTCATTAGTTTGTAATTGTAGTTTACTGGTTAAATTATAATTCCATATTAAGAATCTAGATTCACTTATAAATTATAAATTCATTAAATTAAATAAATTTAATATCCAAAGCTTTTTTCAAAAATTTAAAAAATACAACCTAAAATATTAGATAACCTTCAAGTATCTTCTTTAGTGATTAAGAAGATACCAAAATTACAAGTCTATACAGATTTATCTTTAGTGATTAACATAATGATTAAAACAAAAGTTCTACATGTGTAGGAATCCACTTTTTTATCTCATTATACGTTGTGATATACAATCGACAACAATTTCTTATATGAGCATATTTGCATGCAAATCTTTATCCATAACTTTTAAATAAATCCCTTTAAATAGCACAAGATTTAAAATAGTCTTTTAATATCAAAAGAGTTGTCATAAAAGCTCATGCCATTTTTATTTATTAGTTAATAGTAATGTTGAAATATATAAAGAATGCACTTTTCCATTTAATTCTTAATAAAAATTAGTTTTTTTTATTTAAAAATGTACAAATATTTTCAAAAATCAATATTAAAAATTATTATACATTAGTCTAAATAAATTTATTCTATCAACTATTATTGTTACTAGAGATAAATGATGAAATTGGCAAGACAATACCCCATTTTTATATGGAGTAAAGTTAAAGTGCATAAGTTCATTAAGTTCATTTTTTTAATGTCATTTTTTTTATTCATTTAAAATTTTTTTTCTTCCAATTTTTAACTATTTGTGGTTTTAAAATGAGATAAAACTATCATAGACAAATCTCCATAGTTCAAATTCTCATTAATAATCAAGTAGTAAACTAAAACATCCAATAAAATTCTATTTTAGGAGAGTTTCCATCTAGAAAAGAGTGAATTTGTCTACTTAACTTCATTTTTATATCAACCATTTATTCCTACAAAGAAAAATTAAATAAAAAGTTCAACATTTATAAAAAGAATAAAAAAATAACAATGAATTTGAAACACCAAAGAAAAAATAACAAAGTTGGTGTGAAAAATCAAGTACCTCAATTCTCTTTCAAAAAATTGTTGTTGGGGATTTGATGTCAGGTTTCTCTCATAAGTTTTCTGATATTATATGTTGTGAATCAATGGTTATTTTTGAAGCTATATTAGATTATGGAGCTCAATCATTCACTCTCCACAGTCCTAGGGCTTCTCTACCTTCCTACTTGATCGCATGCTCATCTCCTCACATAACCAGTAAAGATGGAGACATTCTGCATTCGCTTGGACACTTGCTCCTAACACTTGGATCACATGGTTCAAATTATCAAGCACTTTTTCTCTCTCATCAGTTGATCTCATTTGCTCTACATGGGTCCAGTTTTTATCTTGCAATTGTCTGTGTTCCTGATTCAATTGAGCATATTCTTCTTCTTCCAAAGAGGAAAATTCGTCCAGACATAATCATTTAGTTTGGAGAGGTTCGTATGCATAGTATTAGGATGTTGCTACACAGAAGAACCAAGATATTTCATTTGCTGCTACATAGTGCTGCAAATTGCAACAATTTTTTTACAAGTTATTACCTAAAGAGGAAATTTTTTCTTTTAAGTATAGCTTGTTTCCTTGATTCACTGCTTATTTTGAGGGGGGGGTTTCCCATGATTTTTTTCCCATTTTCCTCGGTTTATTAAGCAACTTTTAATTCTTTTATATTGTAATGGGTGACTTTTGGCCTAGTTTCCAGTACCCAAAGTTGTCCAAGTTAGGATTAAGGGGGGGGTGTTAGGATTCTATGATCCTCCCTTGTCCATATATAGTCTATTAGATCATTTTGCCTCACTTAGGAGTCTTTTACTTAAGTTTGGTGCCACCATGATATTGGTGCCACTGGTGCCATTGGTGCCACTGGTGCCATTGGTGTCACCGGTACAAACCAATAGAGTGCGGGGAACACATATAGAGGTTAACTACCACTTACTGCATGTTCATGCATCCGTTAATGTGCCTCTGAGACCAATCCCTACATTTTAGGAGCCCACTCCGAGTGCCATAAACAGTCTCCATCAGTTGGTTGTGGTAGGTAGATAGTTATGCTGATTCAACCTCTAGTTACATTCAATTAGATGTCTTTCAGTTGAGTTAGCACCAATTTTGCATGGTTTCATGAGAGTAGGCTCCTTTTCTCACCTATCTCATCAGTTTAACTGGTTTAACTTATTGTTATACTGAATTAGACATGTGGAGTTATACTAGTGAGCTCTGATTGTAATTTAGACACTTCTAGTTATCCAACCAGTCATGATTGAGTTGGTAGATTCAAATATTATCCACATGATTTGAATTCTCCTTTATGTAACACTATTGTATACTGTTGGGATTAATGAATATTAATGTTGTAATTTACTGATCAATTCTTATCAGATTTGTCTCAAATTTGTCTTGTTCAGTGTACCTTGTTCTTGAGATTCCACTGCATAATACAATTCACAATTGCTCTCACTTTCCTATAGATCAATAGGTTCACAAATTAAATAAACAATTCAGTGACTTGAGAATTCCATATTTGGAAGACTTCATGGAATCTCTCACTCAAGAACAAGATACGTTGGTTCAAATGGGTACCATTAAGACTACCAAGGATCAATCTCTTGCAGTAGGAGATTCAAAAAAATCAAAAGGAAAGAGAAATCCCAATGATTCGAACCAACAAGAGAGGAAGAAGGACAAAGAGAAGCCCAAATCTTCTGATGGGGGTTCGAATCCTAGTAAGGACAAAATGAGGAATCAAGAGAAGTCAAAATGAACTTACGCTCACAAGGGTTGCCATCCTAAGAGTGCATGCATGAAATAAACCATTGACATTATGGTGCAACTCCTTGAGAAGATCAACATCTCTCTTCTAGATGGAGAAAAGAAGAAGGATGGGGGTTTAAATTCTGAAAACAAGGAGAGATGCCATGCATTGGTGGCTAACACTTCTAGATATTCCTCCTTCATCATAGATTCAGGTGCCTCAAGGCACATGGCTTCTGCATAAGAATATTTCTTGTCCCTCCATCCATACAATGCTAAATCCATCCTCATGGGATAATCCACCCAACAGTTGGCACGGCTTCGATAGGTTTATCATCAACATCGACCTCGACAGGTTCAAACCTCGACACAACCTCAACAATTTTAGAATATTTTAATGCATCATCGACTCCAGTATCTCGACATGACTATGACAGATTGTCTCTCTGTCTTCCAGTCATCTGTAATGGTTGAACTTCTGAACCATTCTAACTTGTTTGTAACAGAAAGTAACAGGTAGTCACCTAAGCATCTTAACACTCTATATAAGCATGTACACTATTGCAATATACAAGCAAGTAATAGAGAAACAATAGAACATAAACTATTGGTTTGCATTATTGCATTTTCTTTGTGTGTATACTTTATGTCTATCTAGTGTATTTCATGCTTTGCTTATTTTAATATTCTTCCTCCATAACAGTGCTCAATTCATTCAATCAAACTGTTTTCCTCTAACGTGCATCTGGGGATCCCAGGTCATTGGTATCAGACTATATTCATATCTTAAGTTGTGTGGACACTTCTATCGAAGATACCTGACTTATGCCTATTCAAACATGCTTGCAAACTCATCTATTCAAGAAGACACTACCTTTGGCTTCATAGAAGATGGTCAAAGAAAAAAAATATACATGCAACTGAAGAGACATAGCAGATCATAGAGAAGGCACTGGATCAACACCGAACTGAAATGTGTGCCGAATTCAATGATATTTTCACGTGATTTGTTTCAGCATTAGGAGGATCTTCGACAAGATCCAACTCTGACAAAATCAGTCCATTCAAAGTGAAAATGAATATGGACATACCTTCTCTAGAAGGTGAGATTGATGCAGAATCTGTAGACAATTGGGTACAACAACTAAAATCATATTACTCTGTGAATCAACTCTCGAAAGATGAAAATATCACCATTGCATCCTTAAAGATGTCAACCTCTATGAACTGTTGGTGGGAGAATCTATCGACAAAGGTGGAGAGAGAAGCACACCCCATAGACACATGGGATAAATTTGTCAAATACATCCAAAAGGAGTTCTACCCACCTAAGTACATTAAACAACAGTATTATAAGTGGCAACAACTAAGGAAATGGAAATACCAATCCATGCAGAGTTACACCGACGAGTTCTATCAACTCATGGCTAGACTTGGCATCGAAGAAGAAGAGAAATTTCTTGTCCTAAAGTATGTCAATGAATTATCCCCGTACATTCAACAAGAAATGGAGTTTATGATTGTCAATTTGCTTGCATATGCATTCCACTATGCCAAAAATCTTGAAGCTAAACAAAAAGGGAAAGCACGTTTCACGACCAAGATGACAGGTCGAACATCGAACAAAAAGTCATCAGGCGACCTTAAGAAGTCAAGACACCCTTCTCAAAAGACTCCCCCAAATCAAACTATCACAAGAAGCACACTCAAAAATACAAAAGGGAACATAGAAAGAATCCCCTACCGGGAAATGGTGGGATTATCATAATTCATCATGGAATGATATGTCAGAATGCAAGGCTTGAGATACATTTTTGGAAAAATTGTTGACATCCGACTTGTTTGAGAAAACCCTAGTAGAATCAAAACCAGAAGCATCGACATCGACCACTCCGACAACCTCGACTATCGTTGATGAGGAGGAACGAGAACACATGTTCCATACACATATATGGGTTCAAAACAATCCATTACATTTGATTGTGGATAATGGTAGCCAAAAGAAATTTGTTTATGAATATATTGTGAAGAAACTTGGTCTTGTCACCACTCCACATCCTCAACCTTACAACATCGGTTGGATGAAGGAAGGACATGAACTAAGAATCGCCTGACAATGCAAACTCACCTACTTCATTAATCCTTTTGAAGATGAAGTACTCTGTGCTGTGGCACCGCTTTTCGTAGACGACACACTGTTTGGGAAACCTTACGTATGGGATCAACATGGAAGTTATAAAGTCATGGCCTCAGAAGGTGATTGTCAAAATTCAAAATCAGTGGTATGGCAATCAGAGTGACAACCTAAACCACTAGTTGCAATTATATCTGCCAAAAAAATGAAGAATCTTATCAACTATGCGTAGAAGTTTGCATTTATCATTATAAATCCTAGACATTCTAGGAATACTGCAACAATGAGTCGACTCACCAACCAACGTAGCTCCCAACAACAACAATATATCAACAACATTCTTGAGGAATACCGAAACGTATTTCAATATCCAAATAGAGTACCTCTACATTGCCAGGTAAAACACTCCATTGAACTTGTTCCTAGTTCTTCATTACCTAACACATATGTTTACAGAAGATCCATTATCAAGAATGAAGAGATTCATAGACAAATCTAGGATTTGATCAACAAAGGTCACATTCGACCCAACTCTTCTCCTTGTGGAAGTCCAGTCGTCCTCGTACCAAAGAAAGATGGGACTTGGTGCATGTGCGTCGACTATTGGACTATAAGCAAAATTTTGGTAAAGAATAAATACCCTCTTCCAAGGATAGACGAACTCATTGACTTTCTGAAAGGTGCTAATTTCTTTACTAAGCTCAACCTCAAGTTGGTATACCATCAAATTCCTATCGAGTCCACCGATGTATGGAAAACGACTTTCAAAACCAAGGAAGGATTGTTCGAATGGTTAGTGATGCCTTTCGGCTTAACCAATGCACCTGCGACCTTCATGTGATATATGGATGATCTTCTATGACATTTCATCGGCAAGAGTGTCATTGTCTATCTCGGTGATATCTTGATTTTCAGTTGATCATGGGAAGAACATGTCATACAACTTTGACAAATCTTTGACACTCTCCAACAACATCGACTATATCTAAACATGGACAAATGCTCATTTGGGATGAACATCATCAAACATTTTGGGTATGTAATTGAATTTGCAGGAATTCATGTCGACCTAGAAAAAGTACAGATCCTCAAATATTATCCCATTCCTCAAAACATTCATGAAATAAGAAGTTTTCTTGCTTTGGGGAATTTTTATCGATGATTCATACTCGACTTTAGTCACATAGTTTGGTGTTTGAATCAGTTGACTAAGGGAAATGGGAAAACTGTCTTCAAATGGACACTGACACAAGAACAATATTTTGAGCAACTAAAAAACAAGATTTATATTGCACCAATACTTGTGTTACTTGATTTGCATCATCCTTTTGAGATTGAGACATACGCATTAGACTATGCTTTAGGAGTAGGGATCACTCAATCTGGTCACCCAGTCACTTTTCATTCCAAAAATTTCAATAACGTTGTTAGAATGTATTCGACGTATAAAAAAGAACTGTATTCGATCGTGCAACCCCTTAAGCAATGAATACATTACATCCTTGGGAAAGAAACGATCATTCTTACTTACCACAAGCCCTTACAGTTCACCCCGTCTCAGTCAAACTTACAAACAACGTGACAACTCAGGTGGATTAATTACCTACAACAATTTTAGTTGGGAATTAAGTATCAAAAGGGTAAATCCAATTCTGTAGTCAATTGTATCTATCGACCGCCCATTACTCTACTTTCTATAGTGATGAGTATGTAGGGTTACGACACCACTACTTGGCTGCAATTGTATTCGATAGACTGTGACTTCTCCACAATTTATCGAGAGCTTTTGGTCGACATGTTGTCTACTATCGACTACTTCCTAAAAGATAACTTTCTATACAAGCTTGGACAACTTTGTGTACCGACGAGTGAGCATCGACAACAACTCATTTGGGACACACGCTATAGTAATACTGTAGGACAATTTGGAGTAGCAAAGACTCTTGTTATCATCCAAAAGTATTTCTATTGGACTTCACTTAAATCCGACATCAACAGGTACATTCAATTGTGCATGGTTTGTGCCATTGCTAAACTGTCGAATTGATGACAAGGACTTTACATGCCTTTGTCGTTTCCTAGTCGACCATAGGAATCTATTTCTATGGACTACCTGATAGGATATGCTACTACCAAACATCAAAATGACGTGATCTTTGTATTAGTCTATAGATTTTGCAAGATGTATATTCTCATTCAATGCAAGAGGACTACAAAAACACGACAGACTGCTTAGATCTTCTTCGACATGTTTGGAAACACTATGACCTTTCGATGACCATCATTTCTGAGATATGACATTTTTGCCATCATCTTTTGGAAGACTCTCTGGCAATAGCTTGAGATGATACTTTCTTTCTCGACATCTTTCCATCCTTAGACAGAGGAATAGACGGAAGTTGTGAATCTCTTGGTAATACAACTGCTTCACATGTACAACCACAAGCATTGTTGGACATGGGATCAAAGCATCCCATACATACAACACAGTTAAAATTGTTCTCATTAAAGCTCCATGCGAAAGAGTCCATTCAAGATATGTTATGGATTTCAACCCTCAGCTCCCATCGACTTGATCAGTTAATCAACACAGTCAAACGACACCGACTCTGACCAACAAGAAGTTGAAAAAGCATTAAAGTTTAGAGATCAAATCTGCAACATCCAGAACCAAGCACAAGAAATGTTGCAACGAGATAATGCAAAATCTAAGGCCTGACACGAAAAACTGCGTACTCCTCATTCATTCCAAATTGGGGATTAGGTCTGGTTACATCTAAAGAAGGAGCGCTTCACTGGTCCATATAGAATATTGAATCCTTTGCAATATGGTTTGTACAGTATCTAAGAATATCGGAGAAAACATTTTCCAACTCAACATTCCTTCATTCTTGGGTCTACATCCAGTGTTTAATGCTGATATACTTTTACCATACCATGCACCATTCTTGGAACAGAACAACTTCCAGGCAGCAGAACCCAAAGAAATCCATCCAGATGTTTAGGAGCCTCTTCCTTGTGACACCATCGTGGGATGACGCATTCACCATATAAGGACGAACACAATTCCCTTTTTTCAAGTGGATAAAGTTGGAAAAATCCCAACATAAGGAAAGTGGTACTCTACTACTGAACTCACCAACAAGTTTCCTCATCTGAACGAGGAAAAAATGGGGATCATTGTTTCTTAAGGATGGAGGAATGATCCACCCAGCAATTGGCATGCTTGTCAACTTCGACAAGTTCAACATCAACTTCGATAAGTCCAAACCTTGATACAATATCGAAAGGTTTTTCATATCGACATGCATCATCGACTCCAACATCTCGACACGACTACGCCAAATTATCTCTTTGTCTTCTAGTCATCTATAATAGTTGAACTTATTAAATGTTCTAACTTATTTATAATTGAACGTAATAGGTAATCACCCAAGTATCACAACACTCTGTATAAGCATGTACACTATTGTAATATACAAACAAGTAATAGAGCATCAATAGAACATCAACGATTGGTTCGAATTCTTGGATTGTGTTTGTGTATATTTTCTGTCTGTGTAGTGTATTTCCTTCTTTGTTTATTTTAATATGCTTCCTCCATAACAATGCGTGATTCATTCAATCAAATTGTTTTCCTCCGACGTGTGCATGGGCACCCGTATCATGAGAGATAACTCAGAGATCCCAGCCAAAGGGATTGGTAGGATCAATCTAGACAATGTCTTATTTGTGGCAGATCTTGCAGCAAACCTACTCTCTATATACCAAATGAATCACACTAGTTCAGCCAAGGGATTGACATCCACTCAAGAAGATGTGGAAATTTCTGAAGTTTCCACTGGAAAAGTGGTTGTAGTGGGTATTGCAGATCATGAGTCAAGGATGTACATGTTTTCACACTTTCATCCTTACTCCTCTGCAAATGTGCTTCTGTCACATGCCAATGAGATCATTAATCTATGGCATGAGAGGATTGAACGCCTCAAGTACATATATCTTCAAGATTTGAGGAAAGAAAATATGGTTGAAGCACTTCCAAGCATCAAGTTTTCCAAAGGAACATGCAAGGGATGCATTGTTGGGGAGCATGTAGAGCGCAAGTATGACAAGGGGAAGGAAAGAAGGGTTTTTGAACTCCTCTAATTGATCCATTCAAAAATGATAGGGTGTCTTCCCACACTCTCCTATGGAAACAAAAGGTATGTCCTAACATTCATTGATGATTTTTCAAGATATTGTTGGGTGTTTTGTTGCATATGTTAAAAATAGAGTTCCGCACAAATCCTTGGAAGACAAAACTCCATTTGAGGCTTGGAGAGGACACAAGCTTGACGTGTCTCATATGAGGGTGTTTGGCCGAAAAGCATGGGCTAGGATTCCTCCCGAGAAGAGAAAAGCCTTGCAGCCCCAAAGCAAGCAGTCCATAATGTTTGGATATTCTGAATATGCAAAGGTACACAAGCTCTTTGATCCCTCATCTCATAAAAATTTCATTGAGAGGAGTGTTCAGTTTGAAGAAGAGCCTATGCAAGAGGTTGAACTAGAACAAGGGGATTGCTCACACGCTCCACTCAATGATGATGTTTCCATTTCTGATTTTTTCTGATTCTGATATGTAAAATGAATATAATGACACGCATGCATATCATGACTATCCCACAAGGCCAATATGCTTCGAGAAAACCATACAAGCAGCTGGTGATCTTGCAAGAGATCCACCAGACACTAGGAAGATTAGATCTCAGTTTCACAATGCATTCTCCACTTGTGATTCCAATATTACCAAGAGATGTTTTTTTATGGTTGGATATGATCCACAATAATATGAGGAAGCATCACATTACCCAATATGGAAATCAGCCATGCAAGAATAGTTCAGGTCTTTGCAAGACAATGAAACTTGGGATTTGGTTCCTCTACCTTCCAAGAGGAAACTAGTGCAATGTAAGTGGGTATGTAGGACCAAAATGGTTGTTGATGTGAAGTATAAGTCTAGGTTTATTTACAAAGGCTTCTCTCAATTCCATGGAGTTGACTATAACGAGACATTTTCATCGGTGGAAAACATGGACTTAATCATGCTAATTTTGGCCATTGTTGCATCCAAACGATGAGAGGTGCATGATATGGATGTGAAGAGTGCTTTTCTTCATGGTGACCATCATGAGGATATTTATATGAATCATCCTAAAGGATTAATTCATGATACTTCACATTTTTTAAGGTTGAATAAGTCTCTTTATGGCCTCAAGCAAGCTCCTAGATCTTGGTATGCCAAGATGGACAACTTTCTTCTCTCACAAGATTTTGAAAGATGCAAATATGATCCTAATGCCTATTTGCAACATTTAGATGAATATGTTCTAATTATTGTACTCTATTTTGATGATATTTTGATCAATGGAAGTTTCATTATTTATATAGGTCCAGTTAAGTCTTCATTGCAAAACGTGTTTTCTATGACTGACCTAGGATTGTTGAAACAATTTGTTGGCTTGGAGATTGAGAAATTTGATGCAGGTACCAAGGTCAACCAATCAAAGTATGCTTCAGACTTGTTACATAAATTCAATATGGATTATTGTAAATTTGTTGAGTGTCCCTTCCTTTCAAGAGTAAAAATAGGCGATTTTGGTTCATATCTATTTGTGGACAACTCATTGTATAGGCAACTAGTTGGGAGTTTGTTGTACCTTACACACTCTCGACCTGACTTGGATTAACCAGCAAGTGTTGTTTCTATATATACATAGAAGCCTCATGAGATCCATTGGAAGGCTAACAAAAGGATCTTGCATTATGGGCAAGGAACCAAACATTTCAGGATACACTATGCAGCTAGTTCTCCACTAGAACTAGTAGGATTTACTAATTCTGATTGGGGTGGAGATATAACTAATAGGAATTCCACCTCAGGTTATGTATTCATGCTTGCACATGGTCCTATTTTTTGGTCAACTAAGAAACAACATACTATTTCCTTATCTCCAGTCGAGGCCGGGTATAGAGGAGCAGTGAATACAACTATACAATGTATGTGGTTGCAAGGAATTCTTGGAGAACTTGGTTTTTCATTTGATTCATCCACTATCATTTGGTGTGACAATAAAAGTGAAATCAATATATCCACAAAACCAATACGGAGACAAAGGACCAAGGACATTGAGATTCAATTGCACTACATTGTGAGCTTGGTGCATGACCATGTGATATCATTTCAGTATTTCCCATCTGTTGAGCAAACTGTTAACATCTTCACCAAGAGCTTCACTGAGAAGAATTTCACATATATTAGACAAATCCTTGGGGTGGGTGACACACGGTGATGATTGATATTCACTTCATATTTTTCTTCATGCCCTTTTTAGAGGGGAGGTTTTATTCCCATGAGGTTTTCCTCCTTACCTTGGTTATATGGAATAATAAAATTTGTAAAGAGGTGACTTGAGCCTTAGTTGATAAGGCCTCATTTTAATTTGGTTACACTAAGTCAAGCTTAAGGGTGGGTGTTAGAACATTATACCACCTAGGACCATAGTCTCATTTGTTTTTACCTATGCTAGATGGTCCAAACCATGGTCTATGATGTTTGCCTAAGGTTCTTGGGGGGTTTTGGACCATTAATGACACCCAACGACCTCAATTTGGTCAACCAGGAGATAAGGCACCCTCATTTATCACAATTTGGTCCCTTGGGGTGCTCCCACTCCTAAAATCATGGATTTGGGTTAACTAGGAGTGCTCATGCATTGTATTTGGTTGATTTTGGATCGTTTGGCCCTTTTGTACTACCTAGAGCCACTCCCACTCCACCACGCTTGGGCCACCTTCATTTATGACCACCCATACCATCCCAATGTTCACATTAGACATTTGTGACCATTTGAGGTAATTTAGGAGCCTATTAGTCAACCTAGGGGGGGGGTTGAGGTCCAATGTAAGCCTGCCACATGTATGCCATTTGAATGCCTCCAAAGGATAACAATTTTATCCAATTGTAATATAATGATGATCCTCACATGTTAAATGTTGGAGTGTAATAGAAACTTCAGTTATTGGCATCATTTGTTGGTGTAATGTTTGCCTCCTTTCACTATTTTGTTCGTGCATTGCCAAATTCTTGCATTGTGAGGATTCTCTTAGATTCTAGATCTTGTTGTGAATATGAATTTTACAAGTTGACCTATATAGTTGACCACCATGGAACCGAGTGGATTCCATGCCATCTCTAATTTCTCACACATGCAGAGCTATTCATATGTGGACATTCAAGAACATTCTAGAAGGTCCAAAACCCTAACCCTAATCGAGAATCAAGGCATGCAAAAACCATAAAAACAACCCTTAAAAACTATCGAGTATGTTAAATACCAGGTTGTTGGGAGAAGAAAGGGATCCATTCTTATGATGTCATTTTATTGTTCCATAGTCGAGCAATAAAATGGGATTGGATATTAGAGTAGAATAGAGGAAGTAGGAGATCCTATAGTAGTCATTCCAAACATAGAGTCATAGGTAACTCCATATAAAGTAACACTTCCTTTATATTTTCATTCTCTATAAAAGAGCAAGGAATGGTCCTAATGTTTGGCTGAATTTTTCCCAATAGTGGGTTTTCCCAGGGTTAATATTCAGTTATTTATGTGGATTGCATATTTATTTGCTCTAGTAATTTTTCTTCAAATTCTAGTTTATTTTGCAATCAGTGCAAACAAGCTAATAAAAAGAACTAAATTCTAAGATCCATTGTGACAAATTGTTCTAGTGGAATATCCTCGATAGTTTACAGATCATATTGGTGTAAGAGTATTTTTATTTGAAGTTTCATGGGAAATTCCAGGATCTTGTGGCAGAATAAAGAAACAGACTCCAAACCCTAGCCATGGAGAATGAGCGTGGTGAAGAAGTGGTTGGAGATTATGAGCAATAATTTACAAATATGGAAATACAAGCCATTAATATCTCACACAACATGTCAATCCTCATGGCATATCTAGAGAGCAAGTTTGGACCTTTTAATGATTTTGGAGGCTCTAACTCATAGTTCAGATCAGAGGATAATCCAAAAGATAGAAGTGACCTAGAAAAGGAGCAAAGAAAATAGTTTGAGAAAAAGCATCCAAGTTCCAATGCTAGTACCCGTTCCAAATATTTACCTAAGATGGACGATAAAATCGATATCAAGTTGTACCAAGGTGAGATTGATGCTTTGAAGGTTAATCATTGGTTGCATCAATTAGAGGTCTATTTTAGTATCCATCAAATAGATGAGGATAATGAAATTTCATTTGCTAGACTGAAATTAGGTGAGAAAGTGACATAGAGGCACTTAGGTTGGAGGGTGATCTTATAGTAAATAATTTGGAATATTTAAAAACCCTAATGAAGTCTCAATTCTACCATATCAGTTATGTAGAGGACCAATGGATCTATTTGAATTACTTCAAGAAAAGGAAAGGGAAGAGTGTGCAAGAGTACACCACTGAATTCAGGAAGATAGATAGCATGCTGAGTATCTCACCCAAGAATCCGTATATACTCCTCAAGTATCACATGGGTCTACACAGTCATTTTCGAAATCAAGTGATTATCTAAAAGCCCAGGAAAATTGATGAGGCATGTGTGCAAGCATAGTACCTATAAAATATAGGCCATATGAAAAGACAACCAAGTGGTTCTAAACATAAAGAGAACCAAGTCGCTTCAAAGGAGGGTAAGAAGAAATGGAAAATAAAATATAAGAAGACTATAACCATGACACATCAGTACAAGGATAAGAAAAACCAAAATAACGATTGTAACATTGACGATCACATTGAAGAAAGTGTTGGAAGCTACATCTAGGGATTAACCCTAAGAACTGCAAGGATGATTCTAAGAAGAATAACCTTCTAGCTACAGATTCAAGCAAATAGTTTGAGATAATCTCAAATGTGGATGAGAATATTGTCTTCACTACAAATCCAAAGGAGGTGAACCTAAGTATCCTTTACTCCAAGGAAGAGAAGGATATGACAAAACTCTTCCACATTAAGGTTCATGTAAAAAAGACCAAGGTTTATGCTGTATTTTATTCCAATGAACATAAGCCAATATCATAGCAGAAGTAGTGAGTATGTTTGGATTGGAAGTACATGATTAACCTATCTCCTATCTATTGGGATGGGTAAATAAGGATACATAACTCAAGGTCAAAAAATAGTGTAAGATTACATTTTCCATAAGTGCAGATTATATAGATGAAGTGGAGGTAGACATAGTACCTCTTGATGTTTGTGGTGTAGTGTTTGGAAGTCCCTACATGTATAGCGGGATGTGATCTTCATGAGGAGAGAAAACCAATAAAGGTGGGGTATACATTTTTGGTTTCCTTCCTTCACAAATAGATCTCCTCAAGGATAAAAATTGAGGTTCTTCCCTCTTGGTTCATCTTCTTTTGTTGAGTCAGATTCTTCACCCTCCTATTCAAATTCTATTGTCTTTGGTTTGTATTCCTTCGGTGTAATTCCTATTTGAGAGGAACTTTAACCTCTCTAAATAAAACATCCTGACTATATATAGTCTTCTTAGTTACCAGGTTCCAAATTTTGCAACCTTTTATACCATATTTATAACCAATAAAGGTACATTTTTCATATTTATTATTCAACTTACCCTTATTTTCCTTTGGAAAATGCACAACATAAGCATCAAATCTAAAAACTTTGTGAATATTAAGAGAGGGTATTTTACTAGTCCATGCCCCATGTTGATTTTTATCAACTAGTGTTGATGTAGGTGATTTACCAAACAACATTTAGTATCCATTTCCTTTTCCCAAAACTCCTATGATAATCTTGCACCACTAAGAAAACTCATTGCCTTCTCCATCAATGCCTTATTCATATTTTATAGAAATCTATTATGTTTAGGTGTGTATGGAGTAGTATTTTGCCTTGATATTCCACAATTCTTAAATGAATTCCTCATTTCCATAGAACTCTCCACCATTAACTATCCTTAACACATTTATTTCATTATTTGACTATTTTTTGTAAGAGCGTTAAACTCTTTAAATTTCTCAAAAAATAATATTTCTTATGGAGGAAATAGACCCATGTGTTCCTAAACATATCATCAATTAATGAAACATAATACGCATTTTTACCTCGTGATGGAATAGAAATGGGTCCAAACACATCACTGTGTATTAAACTCAAGATTCTTTTTTCTCTTGTAGAACCATATGGACATTTTACCTAATTTTTTTACATATATGCAATGTTCACACGAATTCAACTCTAATGAGAAATCAAACATACCTTCTACCATACCTTTACAATGTAATGATCAAAGACCCTTTTAGCCAATATTCTCTAGTCTTTGATGTCATAGCATTGTTTTGTTTATAGGGACAACATGGGCCATGTCTTCTTCATTGTTATCCTTAAGAGGAATAGACTTGTTACACCCATCACTAAAAGTGCTTCCAAACAACTTGTATATAGTTTCAATCTAAAATACCCACATCATTGTCATTTCTCCTTAAACCATCTTACATGTGTCCTTTTCAAATACAACATGCACACTTGGATCACCCATCTTAATTACATATATTAGGTTTTTGTTCAAATATAGAATGTGGAAAACCCCAAGAAGACTTGTAATCATTCCATATTTTAGGAGTAGAGTGACCCCTCTATGTCCTATGACTTTGGTTTTCGATTCATATCCTAGGAAAACATCACCTGGATAATAATTTTCAAATTCACAAAACCACTTCCCATGAGGAGTCATGTCAATGAAGCCCCTGATTTGATCAACCACACAACATAATATGCATGTGTATTGAGGGGGATAATCATCCCCACTTGACCCCCTTTATTTGGGAACATACAAAGAGTACAAAACACACCCAACAAAGAGATGCATTTGTAAAATCACTTGAGGGTATTTTAGTGACTTTGTAAATGCATTGAATCATATAGAAGACCATAACTAAGATGATCTTTATGATGTTAAGCTTGTTTACTTTTCCAAGAAGAACTTGACCATTGAATAATATGAACAGAAGTTCCAAGACCTTGAGTCCAAGGACAAAATATTATCAAAATTGGGGTGTTAAATTTGACATTTCAAATACGTGAATAAAAAATTAAATTGAGGTAATAAAATTTAAACATAACTCTTTTGAAAAAGACATCAATATATCTACAAGAGTACATGCTCATGTTAAAGTTATTAATAGATAAATCTTGGATATTATAAAAGGGGTTATATACATAGGATAGGAAGGAAAAGGAAGAGGGAAAATTTCCAAAAATCAAAGCACGTAGTGGTCATCCTACCCAAAACTCTAATCCCTAACCCTTAAACCACAATGTAAATGCTCTCAACCCTAGTTTAAGGGTAATGTTTATAACACTCAAATGTTTTATAATGGAATGCCTACACTGCTCTAAATATGAGTGTGTGAGGATACTCTTCTTGAAAACAACGATAATTTCTCAAGTCTACAAGACAAATTGCCTCCAACAGTGTAAATTTGATAAACATATCATCTTCCGTACTACAATGATTGGGTTGGGTAGACGCGATTCCTTCAAGTTTCATACCCATATTTTAAATAAAGGTTCTCATTAAGGTTGCTCATGGTAGTACACTAGACATTTTTCAAGATAAAAAATAAATTAATTGTTTGGGTCTCCATATAGATACTTATTAATTATTTACCATAATCATCCTAGGCATTAAACATAGTCATTGCGAAGTAGTGGCGCACAAGGTAGAACTTGTTGCAAAAGAAAGTAACCTCAAGGATGACTTCTATGTCATCGATTTTGGAGGGGTTTATGTTGTTTTGGGTATTACATGTCCTCTTTCCTTCAAGACCTACTTCACTAATTGTAAAAATAAATTTATCTCCTTCCACCTAGATGGTCATGAAGTCACTCTTAAAGTATTGGAACCTAAACGAATCCAAAATGTGTACTCAAACAAAAAAAGAGTGAAATTTTGAATAATGACCACTTTGGCTACATGGCATGCTTGTATTGTTTGAAGGAAACTCCCCAATAAAATTATTCTCAAAGCATCTTAGCCTTACTTTCAAAAGTATAATGTTCTATTTGTGGAGATTCTTTCGAGACATGCACTTGATAGAGGAATAGAATTTTTTATTAACATAAATCCCATTTAATTTTTAGTGGCGGTACACTTCCATAAATATGGCCACTTTCAAAAGTCTAAGATTTAAAGGATTGAGGAGGAACTTTTAGAACTCGTTGTAATTGGTCCTATGTGGTTCCAATTGTATTGGTGAGGAAAAAATTCAGAGTGTGCAATTGTTTAGGTCTCCATATAGGTATTTCGGCAAAGGGGTCTTCGACAAAAAAAATTAGCATCAACATGGGCAATGAACATGGGGCATGAATTCCAATTGATCTACTTGTTGGGGCATGGTGGTAAGACACCCCAAAAGGAGAAAAATAGTTGTATAGTCGCTTGACACATGTGGACACCATTTTGTTTCCTTAGAACAAGTATCAAGTGATTTTGTGATTGGGAGAGAATCCACAAGTAGGCCATGGGAAAGTTCACCCATATGTAAGACAACCAGGAAAAATGCATCTTGCAACTTGGTGTTGTTGAGAGTTTCGCCAAGGATGTCAACATGTCAACATGAGGGCATTGGCATATTGACCCACATCTTCTACAACATGACCCACATGAATGGTAAGTGCATTTTAGAAAGTATAAAAGGGAGGGCATGACAAACATATGAAGGCATCCAAAATTGGGAGCTAAGGACAAGGGGAGCTATGCATTGGATGATTGTGCTAAATACTAAGTAATGAGGTTGAATAAGCCTCTAACATATGGCAAGCAAAATTCTCGATTCTAACATGGATCAATTTCAGGTAGATTTTTCCAAGGCAGACTTTCCACTGCAAAGTCATATGAAGGCATCCAAAATTGGGAGCTAAGGACAAGGGGAGCTATGCATTGGATGATTGTGCTAAATACTAAGTAATGAGGTTGAATAAGCCTCTAACATATGGCAAGCAAAATTCTCGATTCTAACATGGATCAATTTCAGGTAGATTTTTCCAAGGCAGACTTTCCACTGCAAAGTCTAAGGGAACGAGCTTGTTGGTGGATGAGTGCTGCGACAACCCCAAATTATGATGGGAATTATTTCACGAGAAGACTTGTAGGAGAAATGGAGTAGATTGGAAAGAAGTTGATTTTTTTATATAAAAGTGTACAATTGTAGAGCACATTTTGGACTAGTGTAGACCTATTTCGACAAAGACAAATATAATATTTTTATATACTTTTTAAATTAATAAAATAAACAAAAAATTTAAAATGGACGTGTTAGTAAAATAATTGAGGGCTTTAACATTATTGAAATAATGTTGTTAGTGTGTATAACTAAGTTTGCATATTTTAATTTTAAAAATGCAATAATGTTTTCTTATTTAAAAAAATCTTCATTACTTTGTAGTTATGGTTTAGTGCTTAAATTATAATTGCTTATTAAGGATCTAGATTCACTTATAAATTATAAATTGATCAAATTGAACAAATTTGATTTGCGAAGTTTTTTTCAAAAATTAAAAAATACAACCTAAAATATTGGATGTATAAAATCTAGGCCTTAAATTTTAAGTTGCTGACCTTAAGGAATCTTCTTAAATAGACAATAGACAAGGGAATGCCAAAATTGCAGGTTTAGAAAGATTTATCTTTAGTGATTAACATGAGGATTAAGGAATTTGCTGTACATTTGTAGCAATCCATTTAGACAAAGGAATACCAAAATTGGAGGTTTATAATGTTTAACATGATAATTAAGGAAGGTGTTCTACATTTGTAGCAATCCATTTAAATGATTTCTCATAATAGCTTTAATTTTATTACATATTGTCAAGATGATTTCTCATAATAACTTTAAGGTCTATTTTTGTATAGGGTTTGTATAAGCTAAAGGACTGGGCAAATCTTTATCCATAATTTTTAAAGAAATCCATTTAAATTGTAGAATGTTTAAAATAGTCTCTTGATACCAAAGGAGTTTTTTCTCAGAAAAGCTTTAAACTATTTTTTGTGTTAATAGTAATGTTGAAAATACATAAAGAATACAGTTTTCCATTTCATTTTTAATAGAAACTAGTTTTTTTAATAAAAACATATACATATATTTCCAAAATTCAGTATTAAAAAATATTGTACATTAGTCTAAATAAAGTTAGTTTATTAACAATTGTTGTTACTAGAGATAAATGATAAAATTGAGAGACAAATGATAAAATTGGCAAGAGACCTCATGTTTATATGGAGTAAAGTTAAAGTAGACAAATTCACTTTTTTATTGTTGTTTTAACATTTAGTTTTAATTCATTTTTTCCCATTTATAATGATTTCTATTGTTATAAAATGGGCTAAAACTACCACAGGCAAAGCTTCATAGTCCAAGTTCTCATTAATGATCAAGTGGTAAACTATAACATCCAATAAAATTCCATTTTAGAAGAGTCCCATTTAGAAAGGAGTGAATTTGTCTACATAACTCCATTTTAGTATCAACTATTTATTTATAAAAAAAATTATAAATATTAAAAATCATAAAAATTCTCAAACATAGGAAAACCACTAAAAAGGATATGAGATAACAAGGGATTTTAAATAAAAAGTACAACAAAAAAATGGAATTTAAAACAAGAAAAAATAACAAAGTTAACTAATGGTATGGGAGGAAATTATGCATGGAATGCCAATCAAATCTTACTCTTCATTGAAACCCACAGTGATTCACTCAATTTTCAAAATTCTCACGATATTCTTTGTCCAACTAAAACATTTAAATAAAAACCTATTGTGCTAAAACTAAAACATGTTACTAATTTTATTAGAGGAAATTCAAGTTATCAATGAATAACTTAGCCCTCAAATCATGTTACTAATTTTATTAGAGGAAATTCAAGTTATCAATGAATAACTTAGCCCCCAAGGAAAGATTTTGATTAAAAAAATTGCAATTAACTTATTCATGTGAAATATTAACCTTGAATGTTACCTTTTTTTTAATTGTAGTGTTTTGTCTTGTGGAATGGCCATTTAAGATATTTTAGTGTTAAAGTTTTTAAGCCTTGTCCAGTTTGATCTCTTAATTTATGATCAATATAGTTATATGAATATTTTAATATAATTAGTTGATGTTGTATAAATTGTATGAGGTTAATTTTATTTTGCGTATTTTATTTATAATTTTGTGGTTTAATTATTATTTCATATTATGTATATATTTTGTTTTGTAATTATTATGAAACGTTATATCAATAGAAAGTACTTTTTGTAATAGTTAAAAGTAATACTTTCTATCATAGATCTATCATAGTCAAAAGTAGTAGTAGCATAGATCCATTTTAAACACAGATCCATCTAAAGGGATCTAATTTCTTGAGGTGTACATTTTTTTACCATTTGGATCCCTTTGGGTACTTGATAGAACTGGGTTTAAAATGGAATTATGCTAGTTTAATTTATTTTATTTTATTTTATTTAAGTTTATATGTAAAAGGCGACCATGACTGGATCTCTCCCGGGTTGGAGAGTACCTTGCTTCTCTCCGTGCAAACATACTGTAAAGTAGGACATTAATTAATTTTTATTATAGGGAAGGCCAAAAAAGAATGAGATAGTAAGGAATTTCAAATAAAGAGATTCAACCTTATCAAAAAGAACACTGAGTTGTAAACTCAAGTGCTGAGTTCATCACAAAATATATGCTAACTCTTCATAGAAAAGATGCACCAGTCTCATGAAGATCCATTGAGTCCCTTACAAACTAAAACATTTAAATGGAAAACCAATATATTAAAGATGACAACAATAAACAACATACATAAGAAGTAAGAAATGAACAGCAATATGTGAATAAAAAATGATATAACTTGCTAACTCCACAGTACTAATCATGCTACAGGAAAGTCAGGTTATCAATACAAGACAGTTCAATAAACATTGAAGAAAAACTGATTTTAAAAAAAGAGACAGAATAATAATTTGTAAAACATTAATCCTACATCTATGCAAAATAATATCAAAGAAATATGACAATCAATACATGACAGAATTCAGTCGACCTGGAAGAAAAACTGATTTTAAAAAGGAGATCAGTGTAATATTTTGTAAAACATCTATACAAAATAATATAAAAAAAAATATGACAGCTACAGTTCAAAAACTTATACAAGGGAAGTAAAGACAATCTAAAGCATATTCTTGGATGAATCATATGATACATGAAATACCAAACAATAAAAAAAAAGTGAATAATTCCAGAATCATTGCAAAAAAACCCATAATCTGAATTCCAGAATCATATCCATTCAAACATTTAATCCAAGCATGCAAATTCTCAAAAATAATTGTACCCGGTCGAATTTCTCATGATGCCAATGTAAGATATACTGTTATCTTACTGAGACAAAAACAGATCCTTACAAATACTCAATCAGAGCATTCTACTAAGACAAAAACAGATCCTTACAAATACTCAATCCAAGCATTCTACTGCATGCAAGTTCGAACCGCGTCGAATGTTTGTCTAGATGTCAATGTAGGCTCTATTATTATCTAACTGAATCAATAAACAAAATAAAAACAACAGCCCAACTAGAATAGACTACTCATCTACCAAAATTGAGATGAACTAAATAATAAGAGACATGGTTCAGAGCTGACAAATGCAAGTAATTAATGTGGCAGATCGTGGCTACTTGGCTGCAGATTCTGCAGCAGCAACGTTGGCAGAAGGATTGAGCTCTTCCCAAGCCTCAATCCAAGTGACCATGGCATCTGCGAGCTTCTGGAAATATGGATCGATTTTCCCAAGTTTGTCCCTTACCTGCTTTGACAAGACAATGTAGCACTGCTGGACGGAGGTGCATTCTTTTGGAAAGGCAGCAGATTGGAAAAATGGAATTATGTCCTCCTGCCAAAATATCCCTTTATACTCTTTCTTCAAATTAACAAAGGGGTTACTAGCTTTGCTGTGCCAAATGTATGGCAGCCCTGTCTTCACTCCCAGCCCTAAGTGGTCACAGATCACCTTCACACACCATCCTGCCCACATATCGTCATAGCGACCAATAGGCTGGCCATCACCCATCAAACCAAAATACATTGCAGGGCCAATCAAGTCCCGATTGAAGGCCAAATTCATCCCACACATGGGGAAAAGGCTACCCTTTGGTATTGTCAAAACTGCATCAACATACCTGGTGTTGCGTTCCAAGGGCTTGACAAGCTGAGTGGGGGCATCATAGTCAGGAATATTCATCCAGAGGCCATGAGAAACTGCAGTGGGTGTTCCATGGCGAAGGCTGAAGGGGTATCCACGAACAAAATCTGCTCCCTCTCTGTATGGATCATAGAGTGTATTGAAAAAGAATGGGGTTGAAGGGCAGAGCAAATTCATAATGTGCTGGCGGAGAGCATTGATGTCGTTGCCAGAGGGATCCTTGGCAACAAAGCAATCATCGTCAATTGTGAAGATATATTTCTTCTTGGAGATCAAGTAGCCGAAACAGCGGCAAGCACTGTCCTTGAAGGAGATGCAGGAGGCCTTGGGGCCGAGGATCCTGTTGATATCGTTTCTGTTGTAGAGTTCGTAATCGAAGCCCTCGGGCACGCTGATGGTCTTAGATGGATCCCCATCCTGCACAATGATGAGGTGATAGGGCTCAAAGAAAGGCCTCCACATTTCCAGAAAATCCAAGTTCCGGATCGTGGGTATCACTATGTCCAGTTCGTCCTTGAGGATGGGGGTGGCAGCACTGGGATATGCCATTGTTGCTTCCAGAGATGAATCTAGATCGGCTGAGCTAAAGTGCCAAAAAGGAAAAATGAAAGAAAGTGAAACCCACACAACTTATTCTTCTACAACGAGAAAGAACTTTTCATTCTCAGTTCTGGTTTGGTTAAGTTTGTCTATACATCTATATATATAGTATATGAAGGAGCTGGCCAAGCAAGGAGATGGTCAGGGATGGTCAGGGGAATGCACGCTCTTCCCAAATTTCCGGGAAAGCTCAACTTAGTTGGGCTTTGCCAACTCCCTTCCTTAAAGAAGAAGCTGGCCAAGCAAGGAGATAGTTAGGGGATGCACTTTTTTCCCAAATTCAGGGAAGCTCCACTTAGTTGGGCTTTGCCAACTCCCTTCTTTAAAGGAAAGTGTGCTCTCAATATCCTTTCATGGTGTTAATGTATTACATTTAGGTGAATGTAAATGAGTATTTTGGTTTGATTTTTATAAAATCACGTATAAATTTTTATAAATACAAGTTATAGTTGTCAAGTTTTGGAATTTTGGGTACTCCATTCCATCAGTTTAGGAGAGTGTTAAATCCATTTCTATTATTAAAATTGGGATTAAAACATAGTTACATATAGATTTTGCAAATTAAAAAACCCAATTTCCGGGAAAAAATTGGTTGTGCGGTAAAAACCCTGATTTCCGAGAAAAAATTGGTTGTCCCCTAAAAACCCTGATTTTCGGGAAAAAATTGGATGTCCCCTAAAAACCCTGATTTCCGGGAAAAAATTGGATGTCCCCTAAAAACCCCAATTTCCTGGAAAAAAATGGTTGTCCGATCCAAATCTCTAATCTTTAGACATTCCCTTAAGAGGTCATTATTGATGTAGATTTAATTTTTAAAATTGTTAAATTAACACTTAAGTTGAAAGATTGTCTATGCTTATTAAATAATGAATTTGAAATTTAAACTTCATTGTATTGAATTAGGAAAATACATTTTGTCCATTAGCATTTACTATTGGGCTATGTGATTCAAGGAAACTTTGACCTTTCATAGAGTAATCACCTACCATTATTATTCATTCATTTTGTCAAACTCCATATCTACACTTTATACAAAAAAAAATAAAGCAATCAAGATTCATGCTTGACAACTATTGTTTGCAATACTAACCCTAATTTGGTGCATTCCATATTTGGAAGACATTTCATATGCCTAGTCCCCTACCTAATTTCTCTACTCTCCATCCTTGCAAAATACACTTGGTGTCAATGGTGACATATGAATACAATGTGGATGAGGTAATGAAGGTTTGAAAGGTTCCCAATGGCTCCAAGGTTGGTATTTATATACTCCACTCCCTCGTAGGTGTTGATCTCAAACTAGGTTATACAACCATTGTGTTGTTCATTTCCACCATTACTCTTGCATTCACGTTGATTATGCATTATAGTGTGTTATATTCCATGAATTTGTTGTGGTTGTGGTGTGATGAATCGGTATAGTAAAATATAGGGTTAAGTAAAATAGACATCAATCTTGTTGAGGTGATTATAATATTTACCATCACACTTAAGTTGCAATTTGTCACCATTATCTTGAGGCAATGATATAAGGTCTATATGAAGCTATTTCATATTCTTCCTTAGTATTACGATGTTTCTCATGACCTGCATTGCAATGGCTTTCTGTTGTGACTATTTTAGAGGTGTTTTCCATTTTCAACAATTAGTTTATTGGATTTGGTGATAGAAATTGTTAGTGTCAATAATATAAACATGGTAAGGTCATATGGAAGTGCAATATGGCATGTCTAACTATCACTTGGGTCCAATTCCATTGACGTGAATTTCATTTGAAATTACTTTATTGTTACAACCTAATAATGAGTATATGACACCCGGATGCGGGTGACTCAATAGCCATCACCAGGGGACAGTGTTACAGAGAGAAATTCCTATGGCTTGGGGTACCACAACAGACAGCTTGACTCCAGAAATCAATCATTTCCTATATGCAAGAGAAACCAAATATCTAACACTAAAGGATCTCGATTCGTACCTTATTCCGGATGGTTGATGTAGATCCCCATTGAGCTTTCCAACTCCAGCTTGAATTGATAAATTGCTTCCTCAACATTCAATAAACAAGACAAGCATGCTATTAATAATTGTGTTAGACCTACTCTAGCATATATAATCAATAACATATAAGCATTTGAAATCATCCATGGATCAAATATTCATTCAAATACACATTATTGGACAGGAAAATATATTTCTATTAATATAAAACAAAGATTACAATAGAGACAACCTCTGTCAGCATGTCTGCGAATCGGAGAAACTGAGTCCCCCACTTGGGCCTCCACCACTTCAACCCTCCATCTCTCGATAGCAAGTTCACAAGCAAAAGGAAAGCTTGGGAAGAACACAAAAATGATCCAAGGGACAAAGGGATGCAAACTCAAGTATAAGCTCCGACAACAATGGACTATAGTTTTCTTGCTCTTCAATTCCTCCTACCTTCAATGTATCCAAAGGGTTCCTTATATAGCTCTTCAATGGGGTAATGAAAGGTTGAATGCAAGCGATCTCAAGGCATATGGAAGGCTAGGAGACAAGTGAATCGGATCCACATCAAGGAAAACTCCAAAAGAATTTGGCCTTTTGCACACATCCCGATGTATGCGGGTTTAAGGGTCAAATCCGTGTATATATGTGAGAAAGGGATTAAAAGTCGCGTATGGCAATTTTTGCATGTTTTTAGGGATGATCTTGGAAACATCAAAGGTACAAAAATGGTCCATGGGGTCTAAGGAGTCTGCAGAGGGATAGAGAAGACCATAAAAGTGTGAATCACCATGTGTGGTAAAATCAGCTGTAACAGATGCCCCCTAATGTGTGAGGTTAGAGGGGTCATACAATGGCCGAAATACATTATAAGTCCATCCCAGAAGTGGAGTGATGAAGAACCCAATGGAAGAACCAGCCATCCAATCAGTACAATACAATAATAAAGCTCTGCATATAACTGCAAGTAGATATAGTAGTCCTGGATACATAAGAGTACAATGGCCATGAATAGGCATGATACAATATGACATGTGTCGTCATCGCCACATACAATATAAATAGATCAGAATCTCCATGATGAAGATATACAAAGGATCATGATCTCCATGAAGGCTGAAGATATATAATGGATCAAGATCTCCATAATGGCTGGAAATGTCTGACATATACTGGAATCAAGTCACGAGAGCTGAAATCTCATGAACACTGGCACGATCAAGGAGGTGGCATATAAGAGATGCCACCAATCTGGAAGGTCTTCTACATAAACTGCTATGAGTACATGTCCTACTATGTGAATAGAGGTGTCGATGTCGAACATAGAAGTCCATCGTCTGATTACCGGTCATTGATGTATACCGTTAACAGACGCAAGATCACCCACTGATAATGAAAATGGGAATCAACGTACTAGAGTGCAAACTAACAAGTGTGAATAAATGTGTTGAGGTCGAACACTTGAGAGAATCCATCGATCAGGGGACGTTGATGTATTCCCAAAAATTGTCGATGGAGAGAGAACCTGCCACTGATGACTGCAAGTCTCAAGGAACTCAAAAATGACTCTAGATTCCTATCCCAGAATAAATGATCTGAAGTCGATGGGATGAAATTTGTTGGAAGGAGGGAATTAAGGCAGCCCCCATCATCCAACACGAGGTACTCAGCAAAGCTGTATAATGTGAAAGGACTCGATCATAAGGTGCATGAACCAGTAATTGTACCAGGAATGGTCGACATGCAAAGTCAAGATCACTGAGAAATGACCGACTCAGGTTTCAACTTCCTTCGAACAAGAGCATAAAGGCGAATGGTGACTGAATGTAGGCAGCATAGACTCGATATACAAAACTGGGACATCTCTGCAACACAGGAGGCATCGACAGCGGCTCCATAGGGACTGGAAGCTTAACCAGTCGGTGGAGATAAAATCAGATAAATGAGTATAGCTCCTAAAGTCAAACTATTAACCCAACTAAAGGATGTGATATACAATGCTCTGTTCGAAGGCGACACGACTCGACTGCTGCCAAAGATAACATCTTTTCTTGTCCGACTTTTTGGTTTTTTAATTTTTTTTTTGGACTTTTTCAAATATTTGAAAAGCTTGAAAAATAATAAAATCACTTTAAAGTTACAGACTAGGAGGAGACGAGTGTCAAATGGGAAAACAAACTAGTTCCAAGCAGCGGAACATACCTATGCTCAATGCAAGGACACATGTGTAGGATAACAACACTCGGGGGAAAGTCCCCTCCCGGTAAAAATGGGGAATCAAGCTGCAAAGGATATATAAAATGGCTCTACATGGCTAGACATGAGACAAGCTCGAGCTATATGGATGATACTGAAAGTCATGGAAGCCGACATAAGGCTCAATGAGGCAGGAAAAGATCATGATAATGCAATTACAACTTGACATATACAAGGAAGTCCTAGGGAAATGGCCAGCAAAAAGATCAAGAGGAGTATGAGGCTCTTTCTCAAGGACATGGCGAGACTAAAAGGGACTCCCGGACCTAAGAGAGGACTCACGGCATGGGTACCAAATGCAAAAGGGAGCTAACTAGGACACCCATTTATAGGAAAGCTCTACCATTCACATAATATCACTTCTAACAGCAGCATGAGGGTTTCGTGATACCATGGAATGGGTTCGTACCTAAGGTTAAGATGGAGTGGTCATAAGGCAATGCGTAAGTGCAAGCGCATGTGATATCCTAACCTATATGCTAGTTCAGAAATAATACCTGTGATAGGAACGAATAGGCCGAAAACTCGGAGAGAGTGTACAAAAACTGGACCCTAAATGACAGCCATATTAGTCTAAAACAACCCAAAATAGTCAATGAAGAATCCAAACTATAGGGAATAGGGAGGAATGATCATGACGATGGGCCATAAAAAGGAATGTAAAGTGCAGACCCAACGTTCACGTATCCACTACCACCCCCATGAGGGTGACCACTGGTGTAAAGACCGAGCGAAGGGAATAAAACTCCTCCACAAATGGAGTAGAGGATGGAATATGACCATTTCCAAATCTATGAGCATAGTAAGGGACTGTGATGCCCCCAAGTATGACACCAGGGTCCGTACTAGGACTAAGGAAGGGTGATAGGATACCATGCATGACGAAAATAAAAGGACCCGAACTCAAGAGAGCATAAATATACTCAAGTAACCACGATCCCAAAGGCCAACTAGCGCACAAAGAGCACACTCCTAAGAAAATCTATAGCCAAAATACAAGCAAACGAAGGGGAGGATATGTGAGCTCCCGAATGCAGAAGGTATGTCTCGCCTAGGAGAGGCTCGAAACTCCCATACAGTACAAGCGGAGGTATGTAACCAATTATAGTGGCCCTCAGCTTCAACGCATATAGCGACTGTGCTGTCCAACCCCTACCTGGCCAGGACACCTGTAGAATAACCTCTGCGAAGTACCCCCTCGATAACCTAGGTAAGGAAACTAAGGTCACCTCAATATAATCAATGCTCAGGCAGATAGTTGCAAGCGGGATTGACTGTATGGGCAGGGTAGCAAAGCCCAAAACTCTCGAAAGAGCCCCCATATATGAATATAATCCTGGAAATATCTTTGGTGCTACTCAGTTATGACTAGGAGTCATCCCAATCAATAATCGCTCACACTGCCTCGTGCTTAACTCCCTTGTAAGAGGAGGATCCTGAGAAACACTAATTATACCAAGGAATTTCATACTCTCATCTGGATAGACACATACATGTTGTTGTTTAGTGGTCTTGGAGAAGTAACTCACAATGAACTATTCCAAGACCCTAAAACCTAATCTTGTTGGTGAACCCTACAAAAGAAAAATGTGTAGTTCATTTTATTATGCGTTGATTTTAATTGGCTGTGATTACTCAAAGGGAAATGGCCGTGCAACTAATGATATGGAGACTCAGCAGTGAAATAAAAGTGCACACCATAACAAACAATGCTAAGTGCAATATTGGTCAAATGAAAAATAGGGTATGCCACTACATGAGATGCATAAATATATATTCTTTTCCGAATGACAATGCAATCCTTCCTATATGAAAGCCTAAACACAACTCTCATCCAAGCAATCGAAAGCAAGTACCTCCTCAAATCCATATCTAAGATGCAACTAAGAGTGCAACTACTTTGTATTTTTCAATATAAAAGAATGAAAAATGCAATAAAAGTCATCTAAAACTCTCAGTCTCTATAGCAAGTATAAAACACAAGCCCAGCAAGACACCGAGACAAACAAGAGTAATGCACTAATGGCCAAACAAAAAGCATAAATGACTAAAACCACTTTCAAAGAAAAAACCAATGAAAATGCGGTCTCCGGTCACAAAAGAAGCATCCAACGGACAACATCAGATCCAAGGAAGACCCAACCACACTCACAACCCACCCAACAACTTCCCACAACATCAAACTCGCCAAAAGGGAGGATGTACGCGACTGTTTAAAGAACAACTGCGTATATACGTGACTTTTGGCCAAAAAGGTGCATGTATACGTGGATTTTGGCTAAAAACATGCGTGTATACGCGACTTTTGGCCAAAAATCCGCATATGTACGCGACTTTTAGCCAAAAACATGTGTATACAGAGAAGACAGTGGTAAAAAGCAGGCCAAGGGTCAAACCAATAAAGGGGAGTGTCAATGGATGAACATACTATAAAATCCAACATAGAAACAAGGAGAAACAAAGAGCAAGTCAAGAATATCAAGCACATTGTGCCCCCAAACCCCAAAGAAAAACAAGGAATGCCCCCAGTAGAGTCGCCAATTCTATTACGGAGTGAAATTCCTATGGCTTAGGGTACCACAACAGACAACTTGACTCCAAAAATCAATCCTTTCCTATATGCAAGAGAAACCAAATATCTAACACTAAAGGATCTCGATTCGTATCTTATTCCGGACGGTTGATGCAGATCCCCGTTGAGCTTTCCAACTCCAGCTTGAATTGATAAATTGCTTCCTCAACATTCAATAAACAAGACAAGCATGCTATACATAATTGTGTTAGACATACTCTAGAATATATAATCAATAACATATAAGCATTTGAAATCATCCATGGATCAAATATTCATTCAAATACACATTATTGGACAAGAAAATATATTTCTATTAATATAAAACAGAGATTACAATAGAGACAACCTCTGTCGGCACGTCTGCGAATCAGAGAAACTGAGTCCCCCACTTGGGCCTCCACCACTTCAACCCTCCATCTCTCGATATCAAGCTCACAAGCAAAATGAAAGCTTGGGAAGAACACAAAAGTGCTCCAAGGGACAAAGGGATGCAGACTCAAGTATAAGCTTCGGCAACAATGGACTATAGTTTTCTTGCTCTTCAATTCCTCCTGCCTTCAATGTATCCAAAGGGTTCCTTATATAGCTCTTAAATGGGGTAATGAAAGGTCGAATCCGAGCGATCTCAAGGCATATGGAAGGCCAGGAGACAAGTGAGTCGGATCCACATCAAGGAAAACTCCAAAAGAATTTGGCCTTTTGCACACATCCCAATGTACGCGGGTTTAAGGGTCAAATCCACGTATATACGCGAGAAAGGGATTAAAAGTCGCGTATGGGATGATCTTGGAAACATCAAAGGTACAAAAATGGTTTATGGGGTCTAAGGAGTCTACAGAGGGACATGGAAGGCCATAAAAGTGTGATTCACCATGTGTGGTAAAATAACCTGTAACAGACACCTGGTGCGCAATAGGAATGATGATGAGGCTGGCAGACAGATGGTTGACAGCGTGGAGCATTTAAACCAGGAGGAAGGTGGCATGCTCGCCAGCCAGGTTGGTAGCAACACAGTCACATCGGGTTTAAACCACCAAAATGAGAATTAATGAACAGTGCGAGACATCATGACGCCTCGCAAAATGGGTTTAAACACCATAGAAAAAACTCCCTCCCCTTCATCTGGATTTTTGTCTTAGCCTGCGTCTGCGTCTGCAACTTCATTTGCAGTTGTGTTATCGTTCTTGCCAGGCTCATACTGCTGAAGCTTCGTGGTCTAAGCATCTGGCTACTGACAATTTTCCACTACACAATCCCTCACATAGAGACACGCCCAGGCATCGAGGAACTCCACGCAAAGGAAGCGCATGTAGAGGCACAACTGTTAGAGGGAATAAGAGAAGGAATACAAGCATTGGGGACACAGATTGTTTCGTGGAGCAAATCTCCATGCCAGTTTGATGCTTAGTGGATGAGTGGGAGTTAAGGCAGTCTCATACCACCTAGCCTCTGACAAAAGTGGTGGTCACATAAATCACTATTGGATGATGAAAAATATGCTCACTCTGCTACTAGAGGACATGACCAACAAGTGGAACAGATCCCAGGATATGGCTTAGGGCCTAAGAGCTAATATCCTTTAGGGGGATATGCAATTGAAAAACCTGAAGCGGAACTTCAACCTGAAAAACAACTCTTTTTTTCGGACCCTGGACAATGATGGAAACACAGGCAAAAAGACTCAAGGTGAAAAACGTGGCACTTCTGCAGTTGGTGCGAACTCTCCCAGGATTTTCCAGGAAGAGGGGGACCTCCCAAAGAATTCCACACTGGTCAAAAGAGGACGTGAACACCCCAGTGACATCATTATTGCCACACTGATTCAGAATAAGTATCCAAGCGAACCTGTGGACGAGTTTGGCCCCTGCCCAATTTTGGAGGAAACTTATGAAGGGTACGCTGAGGACGCATCGCCATAGAGGCCACGTCACCCTCTCGTGTTCACTTTGTGACTTTGATTTTTTGTGTGTCTCTATGTTTCTAAGATATGCTATTTTTTTAGCAAACTATGGTATTTTTTGGCTTTGTAATATGTTAGTTCAGTTCTACAAACACATAAGGAACATACGCTCTTATTTCTATGAACATCATAAATCTAGTTTTTTTGAACATTTAGTCGGATGGTCAGTTAGCTTACGACCACCCTAGCTAGCTTCTGCTACTCTTGATATGTACTCTTTTTTGATACTTTGAATACAAACGTTCTCTGCAATTTATAAAATAATAATAATAATGAGTATATGACACTCTTAAGTCAATCAATGGGTGTTTGAGTTTCATGCATGACAAAAAGGTTTTAGTTATTTTGCCAAGACTCATGGTTGGTATTTGACACTCAAGTTGGAATGAGAAAAAATATGGAAGCATTTCCCCTCTGCCTCGACTATTGCAATTTATTTTTTTCCTTTTCTTTATGCCCGAAATAATGGAAGAGAAGGTGGAAGCTATTCTAATTATGGAAATTTAGTTAAAATTGTACATTTTAAAAGTGTATTAAGGGTTATTTACTCATAATCCAACTATAATAAGGGCCTTTAAAACTTCTCAATCTATCTATATAATGCATTTTATAACTATGACCTTCTACCTTCCTTATGAAAATGTATATATTTTGAATTCTATCACTCATGTTGAAGCCTTTTAAAGGTTTCATAATTCGGTGTGACCCTACTAACATTTTGATTATGGGTTTGATTTCCCTTAAGGTTATTGCAAAGAACTTTGTCGATTTTATTTCATTCTCTCTCGGAATCAGATATAATATGAAAATGAAAAGAATTCATCCAATATCTAATTACTTTCAACTTTTTATTACGTAGGTATTACATCAAAAATTGTATTAAAGAAAATATAACCAACCTTGTATCAAAAGCTTGTTGTTTGGATGGTCTACTACATCACAACTTTCATCACTGACTAAAATGGGAAATTTTTTTAACTTTAATGAAGACTTAGATATATTGGGGTATACTTAATAATGTGTTGAAGAATTTCAAGGGCTGGGGGGGGGCTAGCACTTAGAAGAAAAGAAAATTGAAAGTAAAACTAGAGTTTTACAAGGAATGGAAAACTGAGTATAAGTGGTTGAAAGAGAGAAACCATGAAAGAAAAATAGTGATGAAATGCATATACGATGAAACACATAAGGCAATTGAACCATGGGGAATTGACATTGGTTGATCTACCATGCATTATGATTCACTAGTTGTTCATTCCAATTCAAATATCCATAAAATTTTAGAACCAAATTGGATATATGGAATTCAATGGAAAGCAAAGCCTTTTACATAACACATAGCATGCATTGATGATAGGAACGAGGATAGAGTCATCAAACTATGAAATTTGTTTATTGGGTTATGCAAGAAGTTTTATCCTCTCAAAATATGAATCCCTTTCCCTATTTGTGATGTCCTTACACACATTAAACATGCAAAAGAATAAAGACTACACATCACCTACAAATTAGATGGTTGTAAAAAAAATATCTTTTGCTATATCTGAGAATCTTGAAGAGATACAGATTGTAAGAATGTTGGATAGTCCTTTTTTTTCATTAATGCTAAACAAAAGTATAAATCGTACTTTAGAGAAACACCTTGTGATTTATGTGACTGAAAAGAGTTGGGGCTTCTAATGTCTCGATTTTTAAAGCACATAAATGTTTGTGACAAAAGAGGGAAAACAAAATATGATGCAAGAAATTATTTAAGGAAAGAAAAGGATCTTTCTTATCCAAAATGAATCAATATATAATTTATCTTCTATTTTAGTTCTTGTTGGGTGGAAAGATTGGATGAATTGGCTTGCAAGGTCCATTTTAAGGGCAGGTGTCACTTTGTGGATTTGGGGTCCATAACCTTTTGAGGCCTATTTGAGGGCTTAAACGATGTTTTTTGGGGTCAAAATTTCATCACTTTTCCATGCCCCTCAATTTTATTCTACACTTTCATACATTTTCGATGATGCAAGAATCACCTCAATTAGATTCTGTATGAAGAAGTCATGCATCCCACAAGTTGTGTTAGAACATTATAACACCTAGGACCATAGTATCATTCATTTTTACCTATGCTAGATGGTACAAACCATGGTCTATGATGTTTACCTAAGGTTGTTTGGGGTTTTGGACCATTAATGACACCCAGTGCCCTCAATTTGGTCAACCAAGAGATAAGATGCCTTCATTTATGACTATTTGGTACCTTGGGGAACTCCCACTCCTTAAATAATGGATCTCGCTTGACTAGGGGCGCTCATGGATCTGGGTTGACTAGTGGTTGCAGTGGGTATTGCAGATCATGAGTCAAGGGTGTACAAGTTTTCACACTTTTTTCCTTACTCCTCAACAAATGTGCTTCTGTCACATGACAATGCGATCAATAAGCTATGGCATGAGAGGTTTAGACACATCAACTACTTATATCTTCAAGCTTTGATAAAAGAAAAGATGGTTGAAGGACTTCCAAGCATCAAGTTTTCCAAAGGAACATGCAAGGGATGCATTGTTGGGAAGCATGTAGAGCACAAGTATGACAAGGGGAAGACAAGAAGGGTTGTTCAAGTCCTTGAATTGATCCATTTAGATCTGATATGTCCCGTTCCCACACTCTCCTACGTAAAATCAAGGTATTTCCTAACATTCATTGATATTTTTCAAGATATTGTTGGGTGTTCTTCCTCAAGTTGAAATCTGAAGTGTCTGAGATCTTCAAAGCTTTCAAAGCTTCGATTAAGAACTTCGGTGGGAAGATGATAAAGGTATTAAGGACTGATAATGGAAAGGAATATGTAAATAAGAACCCACAACATCGATGTGAAGAGAATGGCACTCAAATGCAACATTCAGTTCCCTGCACACCTCAGCGGAATGGTGTGGCAGAGCGCAAGAATAGAGCATTCAAAGAGATGGCCACTTGCATGTTGGAGGCTAAGTATTTGTCTCCTAAGCTATGGGATGAAACCATAAGTTGTGCTGCATATGTTTAGAATAGAGTTCCACACAAAGGATTGGAAGAAAAAACTCCATTTGAGGCTCAGAGAGAACACATGCCCGATGTGTCTCATCTCAAGGTGTTTGGCTCAAAAGCATGGGCTAGGATTCCTCATGAGAAGAGAAAATACTTGTATCCCCAAAGCAAGGAGTCCATAATGGTTGGATATGATGAATATGCAAAGTGATACAAGATATTTGATCCCTCATCTCAGAAAATTTTCATTGAGAGGAGTGTTCAGTTCGAAGAAGAACCTATGTAAGAGGTTTAACTAGAAGAGGGGGATTGCTCACACTCTCCACTCAATGATGATGTAAGCGATGTTTCCATTTATGATTTTTTTTTATTCTGATATGGAATATGATGATAATGACATGCATGCATATCATGACTCTCCCATGAGGCAAAAATGGCTCGAGAAAACCATAGAAGCAACTGGTGATCTTGCAGGAGATCCACTGGACACTAGGAAAACTAGATCTGAATTTCACAATGCATTATCCACTTGTGATTTGAATATTCCCGAGAGGTGTTTTATGATGGTTGGATATGATCCACATTCATATTAAGAATCATCACATAACCCAAGATAGAAATCATCCATGCAAGAAGAGTTTAAGTTTTTGCAAGACAATGGAACTTGGGAGTTGGTTCCTCTACCTTCCAAGAGGAAACTAGTGCAATGTAAGTGGGTATATAGGACCAAAATGGATGTTGATGGTTCTGATGTGAAGTATAATCCCAATTTTGTTTCCAAAGGTTTCTCTCAAGTCCATGGAGTGGACTATACCGAGACATTTGCACCGATGGAAAAGATGGACTCAATTAGACTAGTTTTGACCACGGTTGCATCCAAACGATGGGAGGTGCAACATATGGATGTGAAGAGTCGTTTTATTCATGGTGAAATTCATGAGGATATTTATATTCAGAATCCTGAAGGTTTCATTCATGATCCTTCACTTTTTTGTAGGTTGAAGAAGTCTTTCTATGGCCTCAAGCAAGCTCCTAGAGCTTGGTATGCCAAGATGGATAACTTTCTTCCCTCAAAAGGTTTTGAAAGATGAAAATATGATCCTAATGTGCCCCCAAATACCTTCTTTAAAGGGAAGTGTGCCTCCATATCCTCCCATGTGTGTTAATCTACTACATTTCAATGAACGTAAATGGGTATTTTGGTTTATTTTTATAAAATTGGGTAGGAATTTTTATAAATCCAAGTTATAGTTTTCAAGTTTTGGAATTTTGGGTGCTCCATGGGTTTATGAGGGTGTTGAATCCATTTCTATCATTAAAATTGGGATTACAACATAGTTACATATAGATTTTTCAAAATAAAAAAAACCTCGATTTACGGGAAAATTGGGATTAAAAAATAGTTACATAGTTATATAGTTACATATAGTTATTTACTCATAATGCAACTATAATAAGGGCCTTTAAAACTTATCAATCTATCTATATAATTCATTTTAAGCACTGCAACTATGACTTTCTACCTTCCTTATGAAAATGTATATATTTTGAATTCTATCTCTCATGTTGAAGCCTTTTAAAGGTTTCATAATTCGTTGTGACCCTACTAACATTTTAATTATGGGTTTGATTTCCCTTAAGGTTATTGCAAACAACTTTGTTGATTTTATGGCATTCGCTCCTGGAATGAGATACAATATGAAAATGAAAATTTATCCAATATCTAATTACTTTCAACTTTTTATTTTGTAGGTATTACATAAAAAAAATTATTAAAGAAACGATAACCAACCTTCTATCAAAATCCCGTTGTTTGGATGGTCTACTACATCACAACTTTCATCATTGAATAAAGATGGAAATAATTTTAACTTTAATGAAGACTTAGATATATTGGGGTATACTGAATAATGTGTTGAAGAATTTCAAGGGGGGAGCCTAGCACTTAGAAGAAAATAAAATTGAAAGTAAAACTAGAGTTTTACGAGGAATGGAAAACTAAGTATAAGTGGTTGAAAGAGACAAAACATGAAAGAAAAATAGTGATGAAATGCATATACGATGAAACACATAAGGCAACTGAACCATGGGGAATCAACATTGGTTTCTCTACCATGCATTATGATTCACTAGTTGTTCATTCCAATTCAAATATCCATAAACTTTTAGAACCAAATTGGATATATGGAATTCAAAGGAAAGCAAAACCTATTACAGAACACATAGCATGCACTGACGATAGGAACGAGAATAGAGTCATCAAAACTATGAAATTCATGTATTGGGTTATGCAAGAAGATTTATCCCTCTCAAAATATGAATCACTTTCCCTATTTGTAATGTCCTTACAAACATTAAACATGCAAAAGAATAAAGACTACACATCATCTACAAATCACATGGTTGTAAAAAAAATAATTTTTGCTATATCTCAGAATCTTGAAGAGATACACATTGTAAGAATGTTATATAGTCCATTTTTTGCATTAATGCTAAACAAAAGTATATATCGTAGTTTAGAGAAACACCTTGTGATTTATGTGACTCAAAAGGGATGGGGCTTCCAATGTACCAATTTTTAAAGCACATAAATGTTTGTGACAAAAGGGGGAAAACAACATATGATGCAAGAAATTATTTAAAGAAAGAAAGGGATCTTTCTTATTCAAAATGGGTCAATATATAATTTATCTTCTCTTTGAGTTCTTTTTGGGTGGAAATATTGGATGAATTGGCATGCAAGGTCCATTTTAAGGGCATGTATCAGTTTGTATATTTGGTGTCCATAACCTTTTGAGGCCTATTTGAGGGCTTAAACGATGTTTTTTGGGGTAAAAAAATTGATCACTTTTGCCATGCCCCTCAAGTTTATTCTACACTTTCAGACATTTTTGACGGTGCAAGAATCGCCTCAATTAGAGTATGTATAAAGAAGTCATGCCTCCCACAAGTTGAGTTAGAACATTACACTACCTAGGAGAATAGTATCATTCATTTTTACCTATGCTAGATGGTACAACCCATGGTTTATGATGTTTGTCTAAGGTTGTTTGGGGTTTTGGAACATTAATGACACCCAATTCCCTCAATTTAGTCAACTAGGAGATAACACACCCTCATTTATGACCAATTCGTCCCTTGGGATGCTCCCACTCCTTAAATAATGGATCTGGATTGACTAGGGGCACTCATGCATTGTATTTGGATTATTTTGGCTCTTTTGGCCATTTTGGACTGCCTAGAGCCACTCCTACTCAATCATGCACTCCACCACACCTGGCCCACCTTAATTTATGACAACCCATGTCATCCCATTTGTGATCGTTTGAGGTGGTTTGGGAGCCTATTCGTCAACCTAGGGGGGGTTTTGAGGTCCAATGTAAGCTTGCCACATGTATGCCATTTGACTTCCTCCAAAGGATAACGATTTTCTCCTGTTGTAATATAATTATTAATGATGATCTACACATGTTAATATGTAGGATTGTAATAGAAACTTCAGTTATTGGAATCATTCGTTGGTGTAACTTTTGCCTCCTTTCATTATTTTTCTCATGCATTATCAAATTCTTGCATTGTGAGGATTCTCTTAGATTCTAGATCTTGTTGTGAATCAAAATTTTACATGGTATCAGAGCTCAAGGATATTCTAATTGAATTCAGAGATTTCATAGGGTCTGAGTTAGAAATTTAGGGTTTCCCCTAGAGGATTGAGTGTTTGCATTGCAGGTTATTCAGTGGTTTTTTTTCACCTAGTGCACAACAACAAATGGAGTAGTCTCATGTTCCCTTGATAAATCCATTCAACTAGTTTGAGTATAAGGCCAATATGGTAATCTAGTTGAGATCCATAGGTCTCTATAGAGTAACCATGGAGATAGAAAATGAGCCAAACTTAGTTGTTGGCAAGTCCAAGTTTTTTAACAGAATGGATGAAGCATTTGGGATTCCATGTCTCAGTATCTCGAGAGACCTCCTATTTCATTTTGTCAGTCTCACAACTCCAAATCAAGCATAGCTCAAGCTTGATTCATTGTTTGTGAAGACTGATGAACTAAGAGGCCATCAACTTGAGAATGATTTGATCTCCTTGAGTCCAACCCAAGACAATCCAAGACTTCTTCACCAAGTTCAAATCCATGGTTCTTCAACTGAAACATTGTGGCATTGAGAAGAAGGAAGAGCAGTTTATTTTGTCCATACTTTTGAAACTAGGGCTTGAATATTCAATGTTTGTTTCGACATTTCACTCAGGAAAGCTAACAATTTGAAATTGGAGAATGCCATATTTGGCAGACTTCATGGAGTCTCTGACTCAAGAACAAGATAAGTTGGTTTAAATGGGTACCATCAATCCCACCAAGGATCAATCTATTGCAACAGATGATTCCAAGCAAGCAAAGGGAAAGAGAAAGCCAAAATATTTGAAGCAATAGGAGAGGAAGAAGGAAAAAGAGAAGCCAAATATTTTGACGGGGGTTCGAATCATAGCAAGGACAAAGGGAAGAAACAAGAGAAGTCGAAATGCACTTACTGTCACAAGGGTTGGCACCCTGAGATTGCATGGATGAATAAAACCATTGACATTATGGTGCAACTCCTTGATAATAACAACATCCCTCTTCTAGATGGACCAATAAAGAAGGATGGAGGTTTGAATTCGGGAAACAAGGAGAGATGCCATGCATTGGTGGCTAGCACTTTTGGATCTTCCTCCTTCATTATAGATTCAGGTGCCTCAAGGAAATTGGCTTCTTTAGAAGAATTATTCTCGGCCCTTCATCCATTCAGTGGTCCATCCATACTCATGACAGATGAGTCAGAGATCCTAGCCAAAGGGATTTGTAGGATCAATCTAGACAATGGCTACTTCAACAATGTGTTGTTTGTGACATATCTTGCAGAAAACCTACTTGCTGCATACTAAATGAATCACACTGGTTCGGCCAAGAGAGTGACATTCACCCAAGAATATGTGGAAATTTATGAAGTTTCCATTGACAAAGTGGTTGTAGTGGGTATTGCAGATCACGAGTCAAGGATGTACAAGTTTTCACACTTTCTTCCTTAATCCTCAGGAAATGTGCTTATGTCACATGACAATGAGATCAATAAGATATGGAATGAGAGGTTTAGACACCTCAAATATAGATATCTTCAATATTTGATCAAGAAAATATGGTTGAAGGACTTCCAACCATCAAGTTTTCCAAAGGAACATGCAAGGGATGCATTGTTGGGAAGAATGTAGAGTGCAAGTATGACAAGGGGAAGGAAAGAAGGGTTGTTCAAGTCCTTGAATTGATCCATTCATATATGATAGGTCCCGTTCCCACAATTTCCTATGTAAAATCAAAGTATGTCCTAACATTCATTGATGATTTTTCAAGATATTGTTGGGTGTTCTTCCTCAAGTTGAAATATGAAGTGTCCTAGATCTTCAAAGCTTTCAAATATTCTATTGAGAACTTCAGTGGGAAGAAGATAAAGGTATTAAGGACTGATAATGGAAAGGAATATATTAATAATCACCTGCAACATATATGTGAAGAGAATTTCATTCAAATGCAACATTCAGTTCCCTACACACCTCAACAGAATGGTGTGGCGGAGCGCAAGAATAGAGCAATGAAGGAGATGGCCACTTGCATGCTGGAGGCTAAGTATTTGTATCCTAAGTTATGGGATGAGGCCATAAATTGTGTTGCATATGTTATTAATAGAGTTCCACACAAATCCTTATAGTACAAAACTCCATTTGAGGATTGGAGAGGACACAAGCGTGATGTGTCTCATCTCAGGGTGTTTGGTTCAAAAGCATGGGATAGAATTTCTCCCGAGAAGAGAAAATCCTTGCAGCCCCAAATCAAGGAGTCCATAATTGTTGGATATCATGAATATGCAAAGGGATACAAGCTATTTTATCCCTCATCTCAAAAAACTTTCATTGAGAGCAGTGTCCATTTCAAAGATGAACCTATGCAAGAGGTTGAACTAGAAGAGGGGGATTGCTCAAACCCTCCACTCAATGATGATGTAAGTGATGTTTCCATTTCTGATTCTGATATGGAAGATGAATATGATGAAATTCATGCATATCATGACTCTCCCATAAGGCCAAAATGGTCTGACAAAAACATACAAGAAGCTGGTGATATTGCAGGAGATCCACTAGACACTAGGAAGACTAGATCTCAGTTTCAATATGTATTCTCCACTTGTGATTTGAATATTCCTGAGAGGTGCTTTCTGATGGTTGGATATGATCCAAATTCATATGAAGAAGAATAACATGACCCAAGATGGCAATCATCCATGCAAGAAGAATTTAAGTCTTTGCAAAACAATGGAACTTGGGAGTTGGTTCCTCTACCTTCCAAGAGGAAAGTAGTGCAATGTAAGTGGGTATATAGGACAAAAATGTATGTTGATGGTTCTGATGTGAAGTATAAGTCCAAGTTTGTTTCCAAAGGATTCTATGAAGTCCATGGAGTGGACTATATCGAGACATTTGCACTGGTGGAAAATTTGGACTCAATTAGGCTAGTTTTGACCATTATTGCATCCAAACGATGGGAGGTGCACCATATGGATATGAATACTTGTTTTATTCATGGTGAAATTCATGAGTATATTTATATGCATAAGCATGAAGGTTTCATTCATGATCCTTCACTTTTTTGTAGGTTGAAGAAGTCTCTCTATGGCCTCAAGCAAGCTCCTAGAGCTTGGTATGCCAAGATGGACAACGTTCTTCCCTCACAAGGTTTTGAAAGATGCAAATTTGATCCTAATGTGTATTTGTAGAATTTAGTTGACTCTATTATGATAAGTGTACTCTATGTAATTGATATTTTTATTGCTGGAAGTTGCATTATTGTTGTAGGTTTAGTTAAGTCTTCATTGCACAATGTGTTTTCTATGATTGACCTAGGATTGTTGAAATGTTTTTTTAGCTTGGATATTGAGAAATATAATGCAGGTACAAAGGTTAGCCAATTAAATTATGCTTCAGACATTTTACAGAATTTAAAAATGGCTAAACGTAAAGTTTCTAAGCGTCCCTTCCTTTTAGGTGTAAAACTAGGTGATTTTGGTTCATCTCCATTCGTGGACAACTCATTGTATAGGCAACTAATCGGGAGTTTGTTGTCCCTCACACATTTTCGACCTGACTTGGATTATGTAACAGGTGTTGTTTCTAGATATATGCAGGAGCCTCATGAGATCCATTAGAAGGATGGAAAAAGGATCTTGCATTATGTGCAAGGAACCAAACATTTGAGGATACACTGTGCAACTAGTTCTCAACTAGAACTATTAGGATTTATTGATTCTGATTGTTCTGGAGATAGTACTAACAAGAAGTCCACTTAAGGTTATATATGCATGCTTGCACATGGTCCTATTTGTTTTTCAAGTAAGAAAAACAAAACATTTCCTTATCTTCAACTGAGGTCGAGTATAGAGGAGCAGTGAATGTAGCTACACAATGTGTGGGGTTGCAAGGCATTCTTAGAGAACTTGGTTTTGCATTTGATTCATTTACTATAATTTGGTGTTACGATCAAAGTGAAATCAATATATCCACATATCCAATAGAAATACAAAGGACCAAGCACATTGATTTTTTCATGCACAACATCAAGAGCTTGGCACATGACCATGTGATACCATTGCAGTATTTCCCATATGTTGAGCAAACTGCTGACATCTTCACCAAGATCTTCACTGAGAATAATTTCACATATCTCAGATTACTCCTTGGTGTGGGTGACACATGGTGATGATTGATACTCACTTCATATTTGTCTTCATGTCCATTTTAGAGGGGATGTTTTATTCCCACGAGACTTTCCTCCTTGCCTTGGTTATATGGAATAATAAAAGTTGTAAAGAGGTGACTTGAGCCTTACTTTCCAAGGCCTCATTTTTATTTGGTTACACTAATTCAGGATTAAGGGGAAGTGTTAGGACATTATACCACCTAGGACCATAATTTCATTTGTTTTTACTTATGCTAGATGGTCCAAACCATGGTCTATTATGTTTGCCTAAGGTTGTTGGGGGTTTTGGACCATTAATGAAACCCACCACCCTCAATTTGGTAAACCAAGAGATAAGGCACCCCCATTTATGACCATTTGGTCCCTTAGGTATCTCCCACTCCTTAAATCATGGATTTGGGTTGACTAGGGGTGCTCATGCATTGCATTTGGTTGATTTTGTCTCTTTTGTCCCTTTTGGACTACATAGAGCCACTCCCACTCCAACATGCTTGGGCCACCTTCATTTATGCCCAACCATGTCATCCCAACATTCACATTATACATTTGTGATCGTTTGAACTGGTTTGGGATCCTATTGGTCAACCTAGGGGGGGTTTTGAGGTCTAATGTAACCCTGCCACATGTATTCCATTTGACGGTCTCTAAAGGCTAACGATTTTCTCATATTGGAATATAATGATGATCCACACATGTTCATATGTTGGAATATAATAGAAACTTCAGTTACTGACATCATTCATTGGTGTAATTTTTTCCTCCTTTCACTGTTTTTCTCATGCATTTTCAAATTCTTGCATTGTTAGGATTCTCTTAGATTATAGATCTTGTTTGTGAATCATAATTTTACAAGTTGACCTATCTAGTTTACCACCATGGAACTGAGTGGATTCAACACCAACTCTCATTTCTCACACATGCAGATCTAGTCACATGTTGACATTTAAGAACATTATAGAAGATCCAAAACCCTAACCCTAATCGAGAATCAAGGCAAGAAAACACCCTAAAATAAACCCTAAACAACTATAAGGCTATGTTAAATACTAGGTTGTTGGGAGAAGAAGGGGATCCATTTTGATGATGCCATTGTATTATTGCATAGTTGAGCAATAACATGGGAGTGGATATTAGAGTATAACAGACGAAGTAGGAGATCATATAGTAGTAATTCCAGTCGTGAGTCATAGGTAAATCCATATAAAGTGCCACTTTCTTTATATTTGCTTTCTCTATAAAAGAGTGAGGCATTGTACTCATTGTTGGCTAGATTCTTCCCGATAGTGGGTTTTCCTAGGGTAAATATTTTGTTATTTATGTGGATTGCATATTTCGTTGCTCTAGTTATTTTTCTTCCAGTTCTAGTTTATTTTGCACTCAGTGGAAATAATCTACTAATAAGAACTAAGTTCTAAGATCCATTGTGACAAACTATTCTAGTGGAATATCCTTGGAAGTTTACAGATTGTATTGGTATAAGAGTAGTTTTCTTTGAAGTTTCGTGGGAAATTCTAGGATTTGGTGGTAGAGTAAATAAAAAGTCTCCAAACCCTAGCCATGGCGAACGAGTGTGGTGAAGAAGTCATTGGTGATTATGAGCAATGATTTACAAATTTGAAATTACAAGCCACTGATATCTCACACAAGATGTCAATCCTCATGGCATATATAGAGAGGAAGTTTGGAACTTTCAATTATTTTGGAGGCTTTAACTCAGATTTCATATCAGAGGATAATTCGAAAGATAGAAGTGACCTAGAAAATGAGCCAAGAAAAGAGTTCGAGAAAAATCAACCAAGTTCCAGTGCCATTACCCCTTCCAAATATTTACATAAGATGGAAGATAAAGTCTATATCAAGTTATACCAAGGTGATTTTGATGCTTTAAATTTGAATCATTGGTTGCAACAATTAGAGTTCTATTTTAGTATCCATAAAATAGATGAGGATAATAAAATTTCATTTTCTAGACTGAAATTAGAGGGTCATGCATTAACTTCGTGTGAAAGACACACATAGATACATAGGTTGGATGTTGATCCTCCAGTAAATAACTTGGAGGATTTTTTTTTTTTAAGTTCAGAATCTATTCTATTAAAAGAAAATAATGTTACAGATAAAAATACAAAACAACATATCCAGCTTGCAGATAAGAAAAAACAGAGAAAAAATACCAATCTTCCTGAAGGGGAGAGGTAGACTAGAGCTATCAAGATGATCCTCCCTTTTAAAGGGAAAACAGATCCCTACATAAACGAGTTTTATATTGTTGCAAAAAAACATCAAGATGAGCTTGAGAAGCACAGCCCTGGAGGGCCACTGTCCCAGAAAAGTTTCCCAAAAGAAGAGGAGTTGAAACGTAAAACCTGGATTTAAAATTTGGTGAAGGGTTCCTTGATTATGGGTGTCCCAAAAATGGTACCCAACTGCCCATCCTGGCCATTGGATTCATTGTGTCATCACTGGAGTTGTCCTTGTTGCTGGAGGTAGCACTGCTGCTCGAGCCATCATTGGTACCGGAGCTGGCTCGCTTAATCGACAGGGGCTCGATCTTCCTGTGGAGAGCGGCACTGGGAGTTTTACCTGCAAGAGTGATGAAACACCTATGAGGGGGTGGGGGAGCAAGGGGGGTAATGTCCATAGGATCCGGTGTAGAGGAAGAGACGAAAACGATAGGGGCAGGGGAGGGAGTAGGGACAGGAGGAGTTGAGGGAGCAGAAGGACCAGGAACAACAGAGCCGATAGGATTCGCCTCTAGAGCAGCGTGGAGGTTGACAGAGCATAGAATGAGGCGGGTTAGCAAATTATTAATGACCCAATAATTCCTTTGACGTTCAGTGGTGTGATTGGCTGCCGAGAGAGAGATGGTGAGCTCGTTTTCCCAATCGTCAATCATGGTGCGTATGGGAGCCGACACTTCGATATCAAATCCATAAAATATAGCCTGAGCATTGAAGGGCGTGGCTCTTGGATTGTTAGCAGCTCCATGGGCTCATCCCTGCTTGGGAATGCCACGTTGTTGAGGCAGCATGCTGTACATAGGGAACCAGGGAGTTGAAGGTGGTGGATTTGCAGGAGAGGGAGCAGAGGTAAGCAATGGTGGAGGAAGCTTTCCAAAGGTTGATGGAGCAGAACAGGAGAAAAAAATGGAGGAGGGCACACAAGGAAGTATTCCTTTCTCTACTTATATAGTCCTTTAGGCCATACCTTCCCTCTAGTGATCACGCGTGTGTGTAGGCTGGATTTACTAGCCCCTTTGATGTTTTTGTGTGGTTCCTCTTTTTACTAGGCTTATCAACCAATTCTGGCCCTACTCTAGTCCTAAGCCTTCAAACCAAAACAAAGATGCACTACACAACAATCCTCAAAGAAAACACAACCATACAGGCTTCACTCTGTAACATAGAGAATCACTGCGAAACAACTTGTCCGCGTTTCTAACTATCAGAACAATGCACCATCGTGAGTGAACGACTCTTGCGCCCCTCGTGCATAATGATCCGCAATGATAATGAACAAAATTCCTTCTTCTTGAACCAAATTCCTAGAATTTCACTCCGACAAACACTGCGGAGCTATACTTCTGCACGTAGGGTAGTCGAACCACTGTACCACACGTCTCCCAAGAAAAATGAACGATCTAGGCATGAATGAATGAATCCCGGTCCTAGAATGAACAACAATTCGTAGGTAAAAACCCGATGATGGACTAGGAATGCATTCACATGGGCTTACTTGCTGCAGAAGCAAGAATACGGTGTCTGCATACTGTAGACTTGCAGGCTTGCTTAGTCAAGCCATCAGATTGACATGCCTTTCTCTACCCAAGGCATTAACTGTCTCATCCAACTTCTGGAAGAAATTGATGATTGAGGATAGAGGACAAAAGGTAACTGAGGGTTCATGGGTTGCCCCATTGACATCTAGTCACACCCTATTGACTCAGGGTTCTGACTAACTCCCCACCCTATGCCTTGTGGAATCATGCCCCCATCTCTTTAACGTTTGCAGTCCCATAGCTAGCTGTGGTATTTTCTTAATTTGTACATTTACATGATATATATATATATATATACTGTGCTTAACTTAGCACCAAAACCATAGCTATCAACCTTGATCACCTATCCACAAACATCAATCACTGGGAGGGCCTTGGCCTTGAGCTCCTCGCCATGATTTTCATACAATATTTACATCATGTACAATTAAATACCATGGGGTCAAAATTGGGGTATTACAAAACTTTGTATCTTGCAAAATAGAATCACTTTTAGAAATTTGAGAAAAATAAGTTTTCAAATTTTTAGCAAGGGTTCAAAAGGTTGGATTGAAACATGATATGTGTTCAATTTGCTTCAACTATCCTTAATTAGAAACGAAAAATGTTTGAATGTTCAATGTTTTTCCTGTTTTTGATAAGTCTCTTAAATTGATGTTTACATATAGGATCATGATTCAATTTTATTTTTCATGACAATCATTTACACTTGAGATCCAATTTCTCGTTCACAGGATCCCCCGAAAGCGCAAGTGAAGGGGATACTTGTGGCTCGACACTATGCTTCAAAAACTTCAAAAATTCCTATTGCACTTGAGATCCACTTTCTTGTTCACAGGACCGCCCGAAAGCACAAGTGAAGAGGATACTCGTCCTTCGAACACAACTTATCATAAGAAGCTTGAAAAGAACGAAAAAGATCCTCTCATTGTGTTTGAATTGATCTTAAGTGATAGGACCATTTTTTGATCATTTATGTGAATTTGATTTTTAAATGATGGTGTTCAAAGCGTCTTAGTTGTGATTTCAAGTTGTGTGGTAGGTCAGCAAGTTCATGTGACTTCAAAATTCATGGTCTAAAAGGTTCATATATTGAAACAATGTGTCATGTTCTTTAGTTTCTCAACTATTTCCTTATGCAAATATGTCATTAAAATGACCAAGTTAGACAAAATTTCAGACGTTCAAGAATGAAATAAAGGATCTAAATGGTAAAAACTACTAATTAAAGTGGTTTTCCTAGTTTTGTAAGGACGTTTTCAAGACTTCCAAGTTCAAGTGAATTGATCCTGAATTCTTCAAATATTCTCCTAAAGAGATCTAACAGGTATCTACCATCATCTACAAGTTTTCAAAGGCCAAAATCATCCCTAAACATAGGCCTAAAAAAACGATTTTGTGATTCCTATTTTTTTGACAATTTTCAAGTTAGTAAGCACACAAATCCTTATAGTATTAAAAGATAATCAAATATTTACAAAAATAGATTTAATCAGATTATAAAATCAGATAGAGGGTTTCCTAATCTTTCGATAGCAAAAAAAACATTCAAAACATACAAGAAATGAAGTTTTTATGCCCAAAATACTAAACTTTGCGCCATTCACAACCGTGTATGACTTGAACCTACAAGTTTCCAAAAGGAACTCATGACTGTGCATAGCCTATACCCATGATTTTCTGATGGAACCACAACTGTACATATCAGGTACCTATGATTTCCCAATAAACCCAATATCTCGTCTAAATATTTCAATATTTGGTTGGGTAAAGGCCAAACTTGGCTAGTTTTAGACTCTAGAACTGAACTAAAACCTCTAAGGAAAAAGATCAAGCGTGCATCAAAAGATTTAAAAGGAAAGAAACACCCAAACAAGGGGAAAATATCAAGAAAAATAGTTTCAAGAGAAGAACCCCTTAGCTCCCTAGCAGATTCGCCATTCTATTAGTGGAGTATTCTACAGCTAAAGCAATCAAATGCTCTCCTATTTTTATGGGGTGGGTGAAGCCCATTTGACAGAAAACAAATCAATTATCACAATAATACTAATATCTAAAACCTTTTTCATGGATTTTGAGAAGGGGAGGAAGAGAGGAGAATACCTTTTTGCAGCCTTGTTTTTTGATGGAGTCCCTTGATGGTTGTCCTTGCAGCTCCTTGAGTCTCCTTCAAAACCACAAATCTCACCACAAAATTCTTCCTACTATCCTACCAAACTATCTTTGAGAAAATATGGGTTAGATCAAATTTCCTACCAATTCTACATCAACATTAAACTTTGAAGGTTAAACATTGTACAAGAATTGGGAAGAAGATTGAATTGATTCATAATAAATGAACATTGAGAAATACTTACAGCCCTTGCAAGTGCCTTTCTTCTCCATAGCTTAGACCTTCTCCTCTACCATTCATGCCTTTGACGCCCAAAAAATTTGTGGTTGAAAAGTGATTTCTAGCCCTTAATTCCTCCAGCATGCCTTTGCTCTCAATTTGTCCCCTCTAATTCACCTCATATGCCTTCCTTTTATAGGATTGGGCTTTGAGCACCCAATCGCTTAACCATGAATGTGAGATTTAGGATTTTTGAAGGTTTTTTATTATTTCCTTCAAAAAAACCACTCTACCTAGTTTTTAGGCATAAAACTTGACTTTTCAGTATTTCTAGGACAATTAATACCCATGTTAGGCATTTTTCCACTGTGTGAGTTATAGGAACTGGGTTTTGTCCTTTAAGTGTCATGGAATTGGCCTCTTTAGAGCCACCTTGTTTTCAAACATTCAATTCCTTTGTGGAAGCATTGGTCAAATGAGAGATTGAAACTTTGAATTGTTCAAAAAATCTAATCTTCATGTTGTGGGTGAAGTAGAAATATGTTTTCAGACCAACACTCTCAAGGGTGTTAATTTTATTGTTAACACTTGGTGTGATCCAGAATAACACCTCTCAAATCAAGGAGTGATGTGTTCTAGCACAGCTGGAGAGACAGGTTGTATGAGAGTAACATCCTTGTGAAGATCGTAGGTTTATCAGACGTAATCAATCATGTAGCTTATCCCTCGACGTAATAAGTCCTAGCAAAGCTCGTAAGTTTTCCTCGGATGTAATCAGTCCTAGAAAAGACCACATATTATCCTTGGGCGTAATCAGTCCTGAGACAGGTTATTCAATTGTAAATATGAGCCCTAGCGTGGTACACAGGTTACTTGAATGTAATAAGTCCTGTGGGTTTCCTGAGTGTAAAAGGAGTCTTGACGTAGTACGCAGGTTACTCAGATGTAATACGCCCTGAAGGTTGTCTGAACAGAAAAGATCTTGGACGCAGGTTGTTCAGATGTAATAAGTCCTTGAGGTTGAACTAGAACGTAAATGTCCAGATATAGCGAGTTGTTTGGTCGTAATAAATCCTTACGCGCATGTGTGTGTGTGTTTCCAAGTTGAGATGATTAGGTCATGAAGAACGTCAGGTGCACCTAGGCATTTCTCCTTTACTGGAAGAATGGAGGTTGACTGTGGATTCTCTATGTGCTCTGTTTTGTTTTGTGCAAGAGAAAAGAGATGATATGGATACAATGAAATGAAGGTAGAAGATGCAGGTTATTGCCGTAGCAATGTAAAGAAGGTCCTGGACAACCCCTATGTGATGGCTTGCTCGAGATGTGACCCAACATAGTTGAGGACTAGGCCTAAACCCGACATGAAAAAGGGTTGGCTCTGTAGAAACTTCCGATGACAGATAGTAGCGTTCGATGATCAATAATAAGATGATGATGATTCTATGACTCTGTGATGATGACTCTACGATGAAGACTTGACCAGATGTGTTGATGACTGTGGAAGAGAGAGAGTACCTTCCTTGTTAAGAGGGAGTGTTGTTGTATTTGTAACTTTAGAAGATATTTTGATGTATATTATCATTGTATATTGTTGTACCCCCATTGGATATGTGTTTACCTCCTTCCGGGATGTATTAATTGTGTCTACTAGACCTTGAGGTACAACCTACGTTGTAAGTCCGGGAAATAGTCCCCAATGTAATATTGTGTAATGTGTATTTGGAGTCTCTTTAGGAGACGACCCTGTTAGGGAGACAAGTCGGCCCCAGTCATGTATTTGGTCAGTCACTTGATTAGTATAAATAGGAAGGCACCCTCCCTCATTTATACACACCACACACTCTCAAGTTCGCATGAGAGAGAGAGAGAGAGACAAAGGGAGGAGAGATAGGTAGTTGTTGAATACTTCTTATTACCGGTTTTGATCATCTTATTAATTTGAGGAAGTTTGAGGGATTTTCTACTTTGTGGTTTCCCTGGTGAAAAATATTTGTGTCTTGTGTATCTATTATCATATGCATATAGTTGTACTTGTTATTCTTTCAAACAAAGATCCTAATTAAGCTAACAAGATCTAGAAAAACTAACAATATGAATATAGAGATGCATGATTGTTCATAAGATATGAATATAGAGCATGCATGATTGTTTCATAAAGATATGAATATAGAGCTGCATGATTGTTCATAAGATATGAATATAGAGCATGCATGATTGTTTCATAAAGATACGAGTATAGAGCTGAATGACTGTTTCATAAAGATATGAACATAGAGCTGCATGATTTATTCATGAGATATGAATGTTGGGTTACATGATTGTTCATAACGATATGAATATAGAGTTGCATGCTTATTCACGAGATATGAATGTTGGGATGTATGATTACTTAATTATCATATACTTTTAGGCAATCAGATTTTGTTTCATTACAATATGTATTCCTGGGATTAGGAATGATGTTATGGTATAAACACGATTAAAATAATATGTTACAATCTTTCTATTTTATTGGTAAATAGGAAAAATCATGTTAATAAGAATAAGGGTTTGCATAAATCTTTATGAGATCTAAATATAATATTGATATAGAGCTGCAAAACATTACAGGAAATATGAATGTGGTTATGTCGAAACATTGATTTAATGTGTACATAACTATATGAACCACTGCAAATATATTGAGGTATTCATGTGATTAAAATTCATGAGATATGGTTATACTGAAACATTGGTTAAAATGTTTTGCGTGTCAGTATGTGTTGTTTGTCATTTTATTGAAATGACTGGATTATGCAAGGTTGCTAATAACTTGATTGAATTTGGCTTGTAGGGAAAAACTATATGTTCTGACCTACAAGAAAAATGACATGTATTGAATGAAGAGTAATTCTGATTCTTGATCCTAACAGAGAGAGTGATGTTGTGAAGCAAGAATCTTCTAGTAGCATATCAGGAGGTTCCTATGTATTAGGAAGAGGTCAGAATAGAAGACCTAATCCTATTCTGAGAGATGTAAAGACTCTTGAAAATAATTACATTATCTTATTTACATTCATGTGTCAAAAAGAGCTTTATACATATATGAGCATGAAGTCTCCGTGATGGTGGACCCAGATTATGATTCTCACATCCTGATGGTGACATGGAGTAGTTATATTCGCTAGTTCCTAAAGAAACCCGTAAAGTTGGTTGGTGTATCTTCTATTAAAAGGAGACATGCATGATACTCATATTCTGAAAGTTGGGAATCGTATTCAAGAATATTGTTATGATTCTTATGATTAGTGGTGTGGCAATCATGAGACAAATATTTTCCTCAGTTAAGGAAAACGTGCAGTAAAAGAGCCTGAAGAGTTTCAAGATGATGGACTACAAATACATGGCCACACATGTGAAAATAAATATGAAATTTTATAATGCTTATTTTATATTTGGAGGATCTTAACTCGTTGAGATTTATTTGGTTATTCCCAGGTCCCAGGATTTGTTATATGCTTTGCAGTTTGTACATAAACATGTACAAAGCACGTGTTTTGGTACCTACTTGGTACAAGTGTATGTGGACTCAGATGTGTATTTCCCAGTGAAATAGAGTTTTAAATATATATGAAATATGACTAGTATAGTGATCGAGGAAGATCACATGTGTTGCTCTAGATAGAGCCTGTTGAAAAGCAGTAAATACTTTTGAGGTTTATAGTCAGTTATTTTCGAGACATGGTACATATCCACAGATGAGAAACATTGCCAACATTCTTACTAATCCTCTATCTGGGGTAAGCTTGGTATAGTACATAAGAACTCCCCTAGTTGAAGAGGGAGTAGTTATGTGTCTTCACAAGCATTAGCTGATAAAGTCCCCACCAGTTAGTCATGGTATCTGACTCAGGAAGCCACAGGTTGTGATACCTTATAGAGAGAATCCACATGGGCAAAGACATGTTGAAAGTATCAGAGACTATCAATACTCAAGAAGAGTTATAGTTTGTACTGTTAGAGAATAGTTAAACCTCTCAGAGAGGTAGTTGTGGTGTTGCAGTATAAAGAGAAGAATCACTGAGAAAGTGACCAGACATTGAAAAAAATCACAGAGAATGGCAAGCTCACAGAGAAATTCTCCAGATAGTAGAAGATTCAAGAAGTCAACAAATGTTAAAGAGTGAAAGAAAATATGAGACTTTCTTTATGCATGTTGTTACACATTTGTTGTATAATGTTGTTTGTGATGGATTTAAAATCCATGGCTTCTAGTTTAGGGAAACTTTATTCTAGATTGGATCCAGATGATGCTACTATGTGTAAGTAGATGGTTGGCCTTTTAGAAGACCTGTTGTATTTTATGATTACTATTAAGCATATGCTTAAGTACCTTTTGAGGTACATTAGAATAGGATCTTTATTACATGGAAGACCTATTATATGATTGTGCTATCCAACTATTGTTTTAGCCTAAGATAAGCGTTGTAATTTATGGTTAGCACTAAAAAATCTAAGTGTATTATGGCTAGTACTACAAAAGCAAGATGTGTGTCCAAGAGTACACCAAAAGCAAAATGTGTTTTGCAGATAATACTACATACTAAGGAGTAGTGTAGCTTGGGAAGCTACCTACTACGGTGAAAGACTTGAGCCTACATATTATTATGTGTTAATATTCAAGCTTTCTAAAATACCCTATATGTGTGTTATGATAAAACACATTTGAGATGAAGTTTTACTTCATTGAAGTCATTGCCATGTAAAATGAACTCCAGTACATAGCTACCAATGAGAAGATTGAAAATTTGTGACAAACCTCTATCTGTGACGAAGTTCTGATACTTTCGAGATAAGCTTGGTGTGGCAAGAAATTCTTGGTATGGCAGAGAATGTCTCCCTCGCTGAGAGGGAGTGTTAGATGTACAACATCGGGAGTCATCCTCCATGATACTTGACGTGTCAAGTACAGAACTTATGTTGTATTAGGTCCAGATCCTCTCCATGAGACTTGTTGTGTCAAGTCTAGAACTTATGTTGTATTCAGTTGACTAACTTATTATTTTAAGTTAAAGAGCTTGTGTTGTATCAATCTAGGTCCTTGATTAATTCCTATTCGAGAGAGATTCCTGTGCTAGGATTTTATGGTTAAGATCTTGGACTTATGTTAAGGTCTGAGACTTGTGTTGTATCAAGTACAAAACTTATGTTGTATTAAGTCTCAAGGATATACTATGTGATGTATGGCTAGTCATGGTCAATAGGTACTACAAGTCTCCTTTAGGGATTAGCTACCCCTAGAGTGACTTACTTTATCATGTGACTATATGACCCGGGGTAATACATATGACCATAGGTTCGAAATAGTTCTTCTGAGTATGATATGATATAGAATTAATGAAAACACATATGGACCATGTAGAGAAAATTAATATGAGAACAGATATATAGAGAGAATTCAAATTGCCCATGTATGCCTCCAAGTGAACTCAAATTAATAAGCCATCAGTTGAATCTTAGTTGTGATAAAAAAAGTTCAGTTAATTAAGGAACTAAATCCTTAATTTATGCAAGTGGTTGTTGAAGATGAAACCAATGGAGAAGCACTAGTTACATTCAATTATGTTTAGTTACATTCAGTTCAGTTCAGTTCATTCAACTAACAACTTAGTTAGAGACAGTTAAACTCTATGAATTAATGGAGGGCACATATCTTCTTTGTGTAGGATAATTATGGAGTGCCAACTTGTCACAAAGTCAGTGAGGGCGCATGGTTGAAGATAAAACAATGTTCTCAGTGTTAACTACTTACTGAAGCATGAAAATATTCGATACCTTCCTTGTATGACCTAATTTGACTTATTATTAAAGTGCTATGCACTTGGAAATATCAACACAGTGTTCCATTTGATCTCTCCTCTGTTGTGCTCTCAGAAAAAGAAATCTACTATTGTGTTGTAATCATTCTCTGTTGATTATCAATCATATTGTAAGATTGTTTGCTGGGATTTTTGTCCTCCGAATCCGTGGAGGGTTTTCTTAGGGTATATCCTGTGTTCTATGGTCTTTGGATTATTGATGAGATCTATTTGCACTGTAATTGTGGATTAAAGTTTTAAAGTTTAAGTTTCTTCATATTTTCTCAAACACTAAAACTATATTCTCTAAATAATTAAAAGTTTGATGTCTCTGCAACCACCCTCAAACTAAGTTCCACCTTCTTCAATTTGTGTTTATCAACCAATATGAATTCTTTGATTATATTAGGGTTTAAAGGCTTGGTTTATCTACTTATGGTGGAAATATCAATGCTCAACAATGGATCAATCCCACTCAAATTATGTTATGTTGGATAAAATGCACTCTAATAAGATGAAAATGCATACCCAACAAATAAATCATTGATATTCGACCAAGTAATTACAATAAGTCCACACTTCATTCTTGTTATTCTTGTTTCCTTAGTAGTGTAAAATATTACACATATGTGGACACACACATGTGTGTGCGTGCACGTGCGTGCGTGCGTGCGTGTGTGTGTGTGTGTGTGTGTGTGTGTGTGTGTGTGTGTGTGTGTGTGTGTGTGTGT
>LPNX011121214.1:0-13471 GCA_001517045.1 Pseudotsuga menziesii | reverse complement strand
TGTTCTCGGTTGGGAAAGATTAGTTCAAGCACTACTCTACTGAGTATGTTTAGGGAAATAATTGTTACGTTGTATGATAAGTATGAATGGTGGTTAATTACACCTTGGTCGGTTCTTTATAACCCCCATACCGTTTCCTCCTGGTTCCTCTTTATGCCATAAAAAGTATGGTTTGGAACTTCCTCATAGCAAATGACTTTGATATGTTCCTCTAGCAACACTTCCCTTGATGGTCATCTTCAATTTGTAAAAAATGTGTTCACATTTAGTTTCTATGTATTTAAATGAGGAGCATGCCTTGGAATCTCTCTAAATTGGGCCTCGTACTCTGCCACCATCTAATTGGATTGATACAACACATTGATATAGTATTCTGTGAAGGAGAGAAGGCCAATGGCCATGGGGAGTGCTTCCTTGGATAAATTATATGCCTTCTCATTGTGTTCTCTATAGACGTGCTAGAAGTCTAACTTGTGAAAGTAAGCTTTGAGTTTGATAGCATTGAGGCACCAGGCATCTAGATCGAGGGCTGAGAGTGTTACTTTTCCATTTACCCAATTGATTATGACAGATGAGTCCCCATAAACATGGAGAGTGGGGATCGTAATTTCTTTCGAGAAGTACATAAGAGCCCAAGGAGACAAAATTTCAACTCTGGTATTTAAACTAGTCTTCAATATTTCCCAATAAGTAGGATCATCCCAAGCCAGAAAAAAGTTATGACTCCTGTTTAAAAAATTGATGGTAGCCCGAGCAAATGAACATTCAACGAAGAGATGATTGACAGATTCATCAGCAGTTCTACAGAGACTACATCTGTTCGGCCCAGACCATCCTTTTTTACTCAGATTGTCCCATGTATTAATGTGGTTCTCAATGCACAACCATACAAAGCATTTAATTTTTAAAGGAACATTACAATACGAAATTCGGGAGTGTAATCTGATCGGAGAGGGAGGCAACAATGATGATACAATGAGATCATAGGCCAAGCTGGCAGAGATAGAGATTGAGACCTTATTGTGCATCCAAAGAACAGTGTCCTTGGTTTCCTGTAATATAATTCTTCCGTGAGCTAACCCCTTTACATAATCAGTCCATTGCACAACCCAGATACCATCAAGATCCAAATCAGTAGCCGATAACCAGTAAGACTGATGGTTAGAATTAGGATCCAAATTTCGAGCTTGATTGAGATGAGAGATACCATAATCATATAGGTAGTCTCTGAGACCCTCCGGGAGCAAAAAATTAGAGTTCATACACGCTCTGGGATCAATCCCCAATCTAATGCACCTACCATCACCAACCTTCCAGCACGGTTGTCTAGTAATCCAAGAGAGGGTTCTAATGAAACCATTCAAGAAGAAGGAAGTACCTTGTACAGGAAAATGTTAATTGCATAGCCAATCATCAACAGAGAAAATTTTAAGATATTTGTGACCAATGATGTCACTCTAGGTTCCTCTACCATTTAAGACCATCCATAGACTTTTCAATCTGAGAGACATACCAAACCATTCAATATTTTTGATGTTCCATTCACCATATTCATGGGGTTTGGAGATAGTGTGCTAGTCTACTAAGTGCATTTTCTATCTACCTTCTATGCTACCCCAAAGAAAAGTAAATATGAAGCGTCTAAGAAATCTCAAGATTGATTTTGGAATGCGAACAAGAGCAAACCAATATACCGCTAACCCAGAGAGGACAAATTTGACAAGAATCAATCTTCCACCAAGTGATAGCATTCTATAAGCCCAGTTACAATTTTTTTTTCAAACATGATAATGATATTAGCTAATCCTTCCAAAGTACGATATATACTTTAGCTAGTTCTTTGCATAGTGAAGGAGAGGCCACTTCAACTTAGAGTGAGAGATTCACAATCCTTCCTTGAGATGACCATCATTGGAGTTATAAAAGGTGAAGTTGACAAAATTTTAGAGTTCCATGAAAGGAGAGCTAGATGAAGAATTATTGAAGAGAATTGAAATGTTTTCCTCACTTAGGGATTACTCTAGTAATAAAAAAACATGATAGGCCATATTTCAACTTATGGAGCGGAAACTTAGTCTTGAGACATCCATGATCACATGGGAGTTGTCTAAGGAACATTTATGCTAGAGGTAACTTTCTAAGGATATTTTATAGTCTCGTTTGAATGATTTCAATGTGTTGTATCAAGCCAATTAGATGGTGCTAGAGTACAGGGCCCAATTCATAGAGATGCCAAGGCATGCTCCTCATTTAAATACATAGAAACTAAATGTGAACACATTTTTTACAAATTGAGTATGACCATCAAGGGAAGTGTTTCTAGAGGAACACATCAAACTCATTTGCTATGAGGAAGTTCCAAACCATACTTTTTATGGCATAAAGAGGAACCCGGAGGAAACGGTATGGGGGTTATAAAGAACCAACCAAGGTGTAATTAACCACCATTCATACTTATCATACAACGTAACAATTATTTCCCTCAACATACTCAGTAGAGTAGTGCTTGAACTAATCTTTCCCAACCGAGAACACATTAAAATATTTAAAAGGATGTTGTTGGACATGTGGAGCGACCCATTTTGAGAAATTTTACAAAGGGAGATCACTAGAGCTATATTTATTAAGAATTACACCATGGTGGGAGATGTTGGGAGAGATCACCAAACCCATATAGAAATGAACAACCATGTGCACTAGTTAACATGCTTGGAGATCACAAGTAAAAGAAAGGATGTTGCTCTTTCTATTTTAATTGATCCAAGAACCACATCTGAGAGATTTATTTTACCAAATGCATTGTATAGATGTGGCTTGGTGGCTATTAGGAAATATGATTTTAACATCATTGAGATGACCTCAGGAGTCAAGTAGGGGTTTAGATTGATGGATTTGTATATTGGAGTGCATGTGACTCACATAGCCCAATGATAGAAAACAATGGGATATTATGATCTAATCATAGGCATGGATTGGTTGGAGGTGCATTCAATTCTGCTAGATTACATAAGAAAGTTACTTCATTTCTTAGATGATGAAGGGAAGCAAAAGGTCTTGAGAGGTACAAACATGGTTGTATCCTTGCAATTTGTATCATTATTGTAGTTGAAAATAAGTCCCAAGAAGGGCTACTAGATACATATTGTGGTGGCATAGTTTTGACTCAATATCCCATCTTGTCATAATTTCCAAATGTTTTTCTTGAAGAGTTGCATGGACTTCCTCCCAATTTTGATTTGGTGTTATTTGTTGAACCAAAGACCATATATAAGTTCCCTTATGCCCATGCTTGAATTTCATTAGTTGCAGATGCATATGAACATTTTTTTGGATTTAGAGCTAATCTAGCATGTCACCTTGGGGAACACCGATTATCTTTTGTGAGGAAGAAGGATGGATACTAGATGTTGTGTATAGATTACATAGAGTTGAATATTAAGGCCACCATATATAATCAATATCCATTTCCTTATAGCTATTATTTTTTTTATTATATTAAAGGGGCCACAATGTTTTTTAGTATTGATATATGATTGGGGTATGATAATCTATAAATAAAGGATGCAAATATCATGAAAACTGCTTTTACATTTTGATTTAAGAATTGCGGGCTTGTGGTGGTTCCTTTCAGGTTGACTAATGTGCCTATAGTATTAATGAATCTCATAAATAATGAATCTCATAAATAGTAAATTTCATAAATACCTAGACAAGTTCATTCAGTTATTCCTTATTTCATAAGTAATTTGAAACTTTTGTTCAACTATTCCTTAATTATATATTAATCCATTCATAAACTCCAAAAGAATACTTATATTTATGCTAAGCTCTCAAAATGTTCCTTCTTTCATTACGAGATCCATTATCTTTACGCATCATTTCCTCACAATGGATCTTGAAATGATTAAGGCCATTGGAAATGCGTTGACATAAATAATACATAGGATTTGCATAGTTTCATGGGTAATATGGTTTTCAATCCAACATTGGGTCATTAGGGTTTACCTAGGCCGAACCTAGCCTTGGAAAACAAATTACATTGGCGATTTCCATTTTTTCTCCATATGGTGATTATGAATATTTATGATTATGATCATGAAGATTATGGTTGGGACCTGGTCTGGTCGGCTATGTGAAACTGATGGAAGTCGCTTAGCCTCTCCCGAATGGGGTCCATTTACAGGAAAACAACCAAGGGGAGTGATGAGAGCCTCTCTTGAAATGCGATATGTAACGGAATGCTTTTCCTTTGTCGATATGCATCGAGACTATAGAAAATTTAGTGTGAGGAACCGTTTGAAAGATGCACTCAACACTCTGCATCTCGTGCGAAACCGAGGAATTCTCCTAGATTCTTCTGTTCACGCAATCTTATCGCAGGCCTGTGTAAACAAAAAAGCTCTACCTTGAAGGAAAACAAGTTCATTCCCACATAATTCACATAGGATATAAATCCGGTGACACATTTTTAGTGAACAAGGTTTTGCTAGGATGAGCCAAGTGCGGAGTTTTGGCCGATGCTCACATGGTTTTTGGTGGACTGCTAAAGTGAAACATTGTCTTATGGACTGTCATGATCACATCTTATTGCAGGCATGGGCTGCATGAGGAAGTGCTATCACCGTTTGATCGAATGCAGAGAGTGGGCATCCAGACAATTTCCTTCACCTTTGCCAGCATTCTCCCAGCCTGTCCAAGTTTGTTGGATTTTAAATACCGCAAGGAATTTTTAGTGAACAAGGTTTTGCTAGTATGAGCCAAGTGCAGAGTTTTGGCCGATGTTCACATGGTTTTTGGTCGAATGCTAAAGTGAAACATTGTCTTATGGACTGTCATGATCGCAGCTTATTGCAGGCGTGGGCTGCATGAGGAAGTGCTATCACTGTTTGATCGAACACGGAGAGTGGGCATCCAGCCAATTTCCTTCACCTTCGCCAGCATTCTCCTTGCCTGTCCAAGTTTGTTGGCTTTTAAATACGGTAAGGAATTTCATCATGAAATAATAAGAAGTTAAGTACAATCCAATTTTTTTCTGGGAAATGGTTTTGTAGACATGTGTTGCAAAATGTGGTTTTGTAGAAGTTGCATGCGAAATGTTTGACAAAATGACTGAATGAAATTTGGTTTCATGGAATAGTATGTTTACTGGGTAAGCCCAAAATGGGTATTTCGATGAGGCTATTAAGCTCTTTCAGAAGATGCCTGAAAGGAATGTGGTGCCATGGACTGCCATGATTGTAGGATTTGTGAAGAATGGGATTTTCGACAAGGCCGTGAAGCTCTTTAATGAAATGCTCGAGTGAAATGTGTTATGTTGGACTGCGATGATTGCAGGGTGTGTACAATTTAGCCTAAACAAACAGAGGTATTTTTTCTGAAAACCAGCATACATAATTTAATGTAGGTGGGATTGATTTGCAAAAATAGCAATGTTTTTTTTTCTTTTGTTTTTGCAAAAACCTGACTAACTCAAGGTGAGAAGAAATATGCAAACCTGCAACAAAAAATTCCTTTCTCACCACGGTCAGATCAAGGTGAGTATTCTATGCAACATAGTATGGCTTAGCTAGCCTTGACAAACTCAAGGTGAGGAATTTGACAATTTTAGACTTTTGCATAGGTGGAGCTCATATTTATAGCCAAAACATACTTGCTGGCATCAACTGGATCAAGGATACAGTTACAACACTTCTTATTGTCCCCAACTAGATCAAAGAGCAAAATTTCCCTTAAGCAATCGTTGTAGCAGCAAGGGGATCTAACATGCATCTCTAACTACAATTTAGTTATAAATGAATGTACGCATCCAACCAAAAGTGCTAGAATACAACATTATACACAATTCTGGAGAAAATATAATGCCATGGCACTTATGTAAATAACACCTAAAGTGAAACTGGATGTGCAAAACTTGAATCTTGTTGGTTTAAAAGAGTATATGCACACATTCACAAACATGAGAGTGAAGATAACATGGAAGATCATTTTAAAGTTCCAACAAATATATATTACAAGATGTGCATGATAGAGGTTACCCATGCAATACCTGCATACCACACTCTTTCAACTATACCATCTCTTGGATACTTATAGTAATTTAACTGCCAATCCTCACATAAATATTCATTGATTTATACAGAAACATGTAATTGAATTGATTTGAAACACACTAGAATGTCCATACCATCTCTTGGACATCATTGATTTTGGGTTATGCTCAGAATGGGCGTGTTGATGAAGCTTACAAACTATTTGAGAAGATGCCCGAGAGGAATCTAGTCTCTTGGATTGCAATGATTACAGGATATGCACATGATGGGCATGTTGATGAGGCTCTGAAGCTCTTTAAAAAAATGCCACTACGAAATGTGGAATCGTGTAATGCAATGATTGTACGATATGTACATAATGGCCGAAATGAAGAGGCCTTGAAGCTTTTTCGAGAAATGCAAAGGCATGACATGAAGCCAAACTCAATGACTCTTTCTAGTGTTATTGCAGCATGTGTTGATCTAGTAGCATTGGAAGAGGGCTTGGAGATCCATGAGAAGTAATCAAGAGTGGATTTGTTTGACAAAATGGATCACAAAGATTGTAGGCTATGGTGTGCATGGCTTTGGTAAGGAAGCCTTAAGGCTCTTCGAACAAATGCAGCACTATGGAATATCATCGGATCATGTTACCTTTGTCGGAGTTCTGTCTGCGTGTTGCCATTCAGGCCTAGTGGCCTGCAATACTTTAATTGCATGAGTCACTATCATCAGATTACACCCACAATGGAGCACTATGCTTGCATGGTTGACACTTTTGACCGAACTGGGCACTTGGATAAGGCACACAACTTTATCAATAGAATGCCAATAAAACCTGATTATATTGTGTGGAGTTCTTTCATCGCTGCATGTAGAATCCATAAGAATATAAAGCTAGGGGAATTTGTTGCAGAATTCCTCATTGAATTGGATATCCAAAAAGCCACACTGTATGTGGCTCTATCAAACATCTATGCTGCAGCAGGATAGTGGGATGGCATCTATGCTGCAGCAGGACATCTCACCGAGCAGGGCATTAACCTTGATAGCTATCTTCCATACTGGTTGAGCCTTCTCCTGAAAGATTCTGTGATTTCTTTCATTCCATATGCACCAGCAAATTAACTTGGGGAGTTTCAGCCAGCAGGCTCTAACTCCATTTTTGTGGTTCAGCTCACCTTGATACAGAGTTTCCCAACTAGTAAAACAGGCCTGAATTGTATCTAGCAAATGTACTCCACCTCCCAACAGCTTCAACACATCATCCCAAACCGAAATATTATAGGGGCACTTTAGAAATAAGTGTCTGATATTTTCTGAGGATTCAGTACATAATGGGCATCGAAAGGGGCCGTCAATTCCTCTTTTCTCCAAGTTCTCACTGGTGAGCACTCTCTCATGCATCAGCGACCAAGTGAACATATCGATTTTTGGTAGAGTGCTGTAGTTCCAGAGATTATTCCATACACGTGGGTTTACAAGAACATTATGATTTGCAGCGTATCTTTGATATCCCTCTGACGTTGAATAACTGCCAGTATGTCTCCCCCAGCCACGACGATCCCTCTTGGTTTTGGCTACCGGTGCCAGCCCAGCCAGATGGTTGGTAAGTTGCAATTTCTCAGCGTCTAGATCAGGAGGACAGTCCGGCATATTCCAGCTAGCCCATCGATTAGGCAATGCAGACTCCCAAATGGATATGTCCCATAGCGTGTTCATCCCCAGCACGGCCAATCTCTCCTGCAAATGTGGAGTTTGGGGAGGGGTCTTCCCTAGAATTTTGTCATGCCAGAGATTAATCGATTTCCCATTGCCAGGGACCCAATACAATTCATCTTTGAACTGTGGCAATGCTTTAAGACAAATATTGTAAATTGAAGAACCTTTCTGATTCACATGGGCGCGATAAAGGCATCTAAGCCTCAATCCACTGAAGTATTTGGCTTTCAACGCCTGACTTCACCAAGAGGGCTTGGGGGCGATCAAGTTCCAGAGAAGCTTGGCTCCCATAGCCAAGTTTTGGTTTCTAAGATCTCTGATGTAAAGACCGCCCTCTGGCCTGGGTAATTTAATTATTTTCCAGCTGACCAGTGCAAATTTTTTGCCTCCCCCAGCATTGCCACTTTTCCAGAGAAAGGATCTAACCAATCCTTCGATCTGTGAGATTACTTTGGCCGGATCTAGGAGAAGAGAGCTTTGATATAGTACATAGCTATTCAAGACTGCCTTTATTAAGACTACCTTCCCAGCCAAATTTAACCAAATTGACCCCCAACCATGGATTTTCCTTTTGATTTTCTCCACAATTGGGTTCCAAGCTGAACTCTTGGGTTTGGATTTGAAGATGGGGATCCCTATATAGTTGAAGGACTCCTAGGAGACAACACCATCCACATTGAGAATCCGAGAGATATCTAGCATTTCTCTAGGATTGATATTCCATCCATAGATCAGGATTTTCCTAAAATTGATTTCACTTTCGGAGGCATGGCAATAGCGATTCAGTTAAGACTTGAAACAGCAGGCTATGATTTGACTGGCTCCCCCCAACAATATAGTATCATCCGCGAATTGTGTGTGATTGATATCTTTTGTGCCTCTGGCCATCCTAATTCCGGGGAGGTCCTGCTCAAGCTTGGCATTTTCCAGCTGAAAGCTAAGTACAGAAGCCTGGATGGCATAAAGCAACGGGGAGAGCGGGAAGCCTTGCCTCAGACCTCTCCAGGCTTGGAAGAAAGGAGCAGATCTGCCATTGACTAAAGGGGCTATCCACGGCTTGTTGATACAGGCCTTGACCCAGGAGATAAAATCTGAACTGAAACCAAATTTCTGCATTACCTAAAGGAGAAAGGGGTGGCTGACTCTATTGAAGGCAGGGATGATTTTAGGGGCGAATTATAGCCCATAGGAAAATTTTAAGGGGTGCCCAAAAAAAATGGGCGAATTTTTAATATTAAAATGGTTTTTTTTTAATTTAATAAATTAGCCCATTTTTTATTTTATATATAATTTTCCCCAATTAAATAGACTGTGCGGTTAAACTATGAAAATTCATACAATGGAATTTAGCCCACCCGTCGATGGGGAAAATCGGACATTCACTTGGATTTCTTCTATAATGGACGTTAAATCGCCAAAAATTTCCAGTTTTGGAGGAGAAATGGAGATGGTTCGCCTGGATTTTATGGATGATAGGTTAAAAATTTGGTATTTCGCCCTTATTTATGGATCTTTGGGTAAACTTCTCTCAGTTCGTCCTTGATTTGCAGGCTCATGGACGCAGGACAATGTTCGATTTCAGGTGGTGGCCAGGCCATGGACGCAGGACAACGTTTGATTTCAGGTGGTGTTTTCCTTGGTTCTCCAAAGATGCAAGATAGACAGGGTTTCGACTCTGGACATGGTTTGATTCCATGTGGTGGTGGTCATGGCCGTGGCGGTCTTCATTCTCCATTGACGCAGGACAGGGTTTCATATAAACATTTGAATATTTATTAGATTCATTTGATATTGAGATTCTAGATTTTAAAGCTTAGAGTCTTGAAAAACATGGATGGCCTAGGTGTTTGATGTTTAGATTATTCTGCATATTATGATGATGCCCTAGCATGAGATCTTCATGGGATATTGGTGATTGTGTGATTGAAGACTTACATTTTCCTAAATTTTCCATGCCAACTCAATTGCAAGCAGCCAAGCAGAATTTGGGGTTTCAACTCCTATGGCACGACTGGATTTTGCACAACAATAGGGTCAAATGACGAGTGGAGTGCCAAGACTACTGTTTCTATGGCCGCAGAGAAAGGTGTATGATACAAAGAAACTAAGAATCTTAAACATTGGGTGGAGAGATTTGCTGGTCCATCTGCTAAATATATTCCTGATGGTGAGATAACTTTGGAGTAGCCTGTTTATGAATGTTTGTATTGCAATTAGCAAGATGATGGATGGAAATTATAGCTCAAATTCATGATGGACATTCTGGTCAAAATCAGACACTTTCGAGAGCATTGCAGTTCATTCATGGAGAGGTAATCAGTCATAAAGAGTTAACATAACACCCAAACTAAGAAATTCTTTGTTGCAATTTTGGCAACCGATTGAAGGGCTTAGAAGTCTGAGTCAAGGTGAGATGGTTGGTAGGAATATGGAAGCTGTTATTGAAAGGACTAATTTTAAAAGCTATGTCAAAAAACTTGATGATAGTGAGAAAACCTGTTGTATCACTTACAGGCCAATTTGTTTGGTTTTTTCCAATGAACGATAGCTCAACTATGCCTACTACATCCAATGGTCAATTTGTGGGGACCAATTTTAGTAGTTTGAAAACCCAGCAAACTTGATAACTATATTTAGTGTTTCTTACAGTCATTCGCATCTTCACCTGATGTTTGGCATGTTAATAATGGACCAGTCTATTAGAACTTTTAGGTCTGGAAAAAGAAGGCATGTAAATCGCTCCTCCTTTTAAGAGGATCCTGTAGCAGGAATGAGGCACTAACAGAATTGACCAAGGGCATTCATGGCAGCCTTAAATTAGTCTTAAACTCAACAGAACAAGCTCTGTATAAGCAGAATTATCCTTGGCAGCACTAGCACAGAATTCAGTGGGAAATTTGTGGACTGTTTCACTTTCAAACTTGCAGTAAAAGGAGTATTAACATATCTAGGTGTATATTTCAGCAACATATGTATTGGCTGTCCATAGAAGTAGCTCTAAATCTGCATTTTCTTTGTGTTAAAGGGGCCTGTTCTTGATCAGCATTCACCATAATGATGGCTGCAATCAACCTGTAGGAAATAGTTATGATGAAGACATTGAACCTTGTGGGAGCCTTTCCATTTGTTTGACGGACATCCACCCTTTTAAGTGTACACTGTGCATCCTTCATGGCCATCCTTCATGGCCCTGTCATGACAGTGTCTAGTTTTTGAGGATCTTCGTACCTGGTTTGGAGGCTATGCATCACTCTTTCGTGCTTCTTGGAGGATATTCATTTGAGAAAGCTTAGAGGTATTTTATATGGATTGGTGTTATTATTATATTTTGAAAAAATCCTCCTCTTCTCATAGTGCTGAAAGCATGTCCAGGGTATCTATTATGCCAAAGTTACCAATAAATTGCATATTTATTAGATTCATTTGATATTGAGATTCTAGATTTTAAAGCTTAGAGTCATGAAAAACATGGATGGCCTAGGTATTTGATGTTTAGATTATTTTGCATATTATGATGATGCCCTAGCATGAGATCTTCATGGGATATTGGTGATTGTGTGATTAAAGACTTACATTTTCCTAAATCTGCCATGGCAACTCAATTGCAAGCAGCCAAGCAGAATTTGGGGTTTCAACTCCTATGGCACGGCTGGATTTTGCACAGCAACAGGGTCAAATGACGAGTGGAGTGCCAAGACTACTGTTTCTATGGCTACAGAGAAAGGTCTATTCTACAAAGAAACTAAGAATCTTAAACGTTGGGTGGAGAGATTTGCTGGTCCATCTGCTGAATATATTCCTGATGGTGAGATAACTCTGGAGTAGCCTGTTTATGAATGTTTGTATTGCAATTAGCATGATGATGGATGGAAATTATAGCTCAAATTCATGATGGACATTCTGGTCAAAATCAGACACTTTCGAGAGCATTGCAGTTCATTCATGGAGAGGTAATCAGTCATAAAGAGTTAACATAACACCCAAAGTAAGAAATTCTTTGTTGCAATTTTGGCAACCGATTGAAGGGCTTAGAAGTCTGAGTCAAGGTGAGATGGTTGGCAGGAATATGGAAGCTGTTATTGAAAGGACTAATTTTAAAAGCTATGTCAAAAAACTTGATGATAGTGAGAAAACCTGTTGTATCACTTACATGCCAATTTGTTCGGTTTTTGCCAATGAATGATAGCTCAACTATGCCTACTACATCCAATGGTCAATTTGTGGTGACCAATTTCAGTAGTTTGAAAACCCAGCAAACTTGATAACTATATTCAGTGTTGCTTACAGTCATTCGCATCTTCACCTAATGTTTGGCCTGTTAATAATGGACCAGTCTATTAGAAATTTCAGGTCTGGCAAAAGAAGGCATGTAAATCGCTCTTCCTTTCAAGAGTATCCTGTAGCAGGAATGAGACACTAACAGAATTGACCAAGGGCATTCATGGCAGCCTTAAATCAATCTTAAACTCAGCAGAACAAGCTCTGTATAAGCAGAATTATCCTTGGCAGCACTAGCACAGAATTCAATGGGCAATTTGTGGACTGTTTCACTTTCAAACTTGTAGTAAAAGGAGTATTAACAGATCTAGGTGTATTTTTCAGCAACATATGTATTGGCTGTCCATAGCAGCAGCTCTAAATCTGCATTTTCTTTGTGTTAAAGGGGCCTGTTCTTGATCAGCTTATCATGTACAGTCTTCCCTTTAATAATTCCATATACATCTTAAAACTTCAAGTTTTTATTCTAGCAAAATGCAATCAGATTTTCATAATGTTGTTTGGGATATAAATCCCATTTACCATCCTAAGGGGATGGGAGACCTTGACTTACAATACTGTCAAAGATGGATTTGAAAGAATTTGCATCCCTTTCTAGTTGGGTTTCTTTTCCCTGTTTTATTTGAGATATATTCCTTTTATTAATCAAATTAGAGACATCCATGTTGGTCTTTTTTGTATATACTATTGCCAATGCTTTCAACTCCTCATTGGTTCTAGTGTTCAGGATGTCTATGATATATTTGGAAATATCTGGATTTTTTTCCAACTAAGCCAATGTACTCTTGATATCTTTCATAGTAGTAGAAGCTAGGGTCACTCATATTCAACAATAGTGAAATAGATCCAATGTTTGGTGAGGGTGATGGCTATTTGATCCCAAACCAAGTGTTTTTCTCCTTTTAAAAGGGGATTTCATATCAGCTTATTTATAACGTGATCTACTTATTTTTGCAACTTGATCTTGGTCTCATGTAAGTCAGTGATGGTAGAGTGTATTTTTTGTGCCAAATCTCTTAGGAGCCCTACCTCATCTTCATTTTTCGTAAGTATTCTTTAACCTTGCTAAGTTCTAATTTCTTGAAGGTCATATCTCATAAAATGTTTGCAAGCTAATCAGTTGGATAGGCTAAAGACGATGAATGGAGTGCAGTTCCCTTCGCAGATATTAAATTATAATTATCCAGTTTTAGATCATTGGATTCTTTCTCCAATATTTATACTTTCTCTTTGTATTCCTAAACAAATTTTACCATTTGGTCCTTCTCCTCTTTGGATTCCAATATATCTGATGTATGAACATGTCATTTTGTTGGGACTTTCAATTTCTTATTTATAGATTGGATTCCATTATCCTTTTCCTTTAATAGGTTTTGCACAGGAGTGGGGTTTTATGGGTCTAATCCCCACTCTACTACCTTATACTCCATGAGCTCAGTAAT
>LPNX011121211.1:5525-27862 GCA_001517045.1 Pseudotsuga menziesii | reverse complement strand
ATCAACATTTAGTTTTTTTTAATTCTTTAACATATTTCATTAAACAGAGAAAAATAACTCAAAGAACTATTCTATTAAATGGTGCAGGTGGGGATAGACCTTAGTCAACCCCAACCAGCACCTCCAGGATATAGTGTCTCCTACACTTACCAGGACTTCCAAATTTAGCTTAACAACCAAATTCTGCTCTAAAATTGCCTCCCCGCAATTCTGTCTCTGCAATCATCATTCCCACACTCTGTTTCCGCAACAGAGTTTTCGCTATCAAGTTTCGGGATGCGGGATCTCAAAATACCCAAATTTGTGCTCTGCAATGGCCTTCCTGAAATCGAATTGCGATATGCGGGATGCGGTATGCTAACTTTTCAAATTTTCTCCCCAAAATGTTCGTTCCTAAATGGCCTTCCCGAAATCGAGTTGCGAGATGCCAACTTCCCAAAGTTGCTCCCCCACAAATTCCTCCCCGCAATTCTTCCCTCGCAATTTTTCTAGCGGTCAGATCTTTGTGGCCTTCACTCCGACCATCAATCTTCTTTTTGACACAAACTTCTCAGATCTTTGTAGATCTGTTAACTTTCTCGTGACTTTCATTGCGGGATTCTTCTAGATCATCAAATCTTGATCTGTGGACTTAATCTGCACCTTTCATTCTCTGTAAAACTTATTAATAACAAAGAATCTGCAGCTTGTGTCAATTGATCATGGAACGATTAATCCAGCCTACAATATCCCCAATTCTTTAGACTATCACTCCTATGCATGCATCTACACTCTATTTCAACCATTCAAGCAACCATTTAACATTGAATCAACAGGATTTCAACAAAATACACACATGTTTAGTAAATCACCAAATTCAGCTCTACATAGACACACAGTCTAAATCATACATTCATATAGGCTAACAACACTTCAAAACACATGACTAATCCTTTTATTAAGAAATAAAGGAAAACTCATATAGTTGGGCTCTCCTTCAGTCTTCTCAAAATATATACAAGTAGAACTAGACGTAGGTCTGTTCTTTTCTTTGCAACTTGCACTCCTCCCACTGAAAGGAAGAACCCCCTCTACTTCTCTAATATGCCTATTTAACCTAAAATGTTAACTCCTACTTTGAGTGGTACTGCAATCAAAACAAACCACTACTATGCGTGATGAAATGTCCTTATCTTTAAAAAACCAACCGTGACTTGATCTCCACGTAGGGAGTCATGATTTGAAATGATTCTCACGCCGCTAACAGGCTATGGATCAGCAAAATTAATCATCCTCTATTGATACCTATAAGATATTTTATCCTATCTAGACTTTCTAGGAAAATAAACACTTATACATGAGATTTACAATGGTTTTACCAAAAACCCCTTCTTGGGATGATGTCAATACCTTAGGGTTTGGTAAAAAATTTATTGGTTTTCCTTGCCAAGCTAATGCTACTACATCAAACTCCCAAATTAGAAAGAAATCATGACCTAGTCATATGTATTCAGCTTTTGTTTTCCTAGATCCCAAACTTTAGTCTACTACTGCAAACAACTCTTGTTCTTTTCACTATGCCACTACACTTGGCTGTACTTTTCCCATTCAACTCTAAACTGCTGGTTACCTTCTTCAATCTCCCTTGATTTAACTTCTATTTTTACTTTCATAATGGCTTCGAATACTACCCCAGATATGGCTCTGGGTATTCCTCTAGACACTGTTCTTGATACTGCCCTTGATATTGCATCAAATGATGTCCCAGATATTGTTGCCACCCTTATTTCCTAAATGCTCTTGTCAGCATATCCCTCTGCAATATCCAATTCTTGTGTATTTTCTGCAAATTCACTTTCAAAAAGTAAATTATCTTCTAACATCTTAGCTACAGTAACATAATCACCCCCACTTTTCAGTATACTAGTAAGCACATTACAGAACTTTGAACCAGTATCTTCTCTTGTCTCTCTTACAACATGAGACACTTCTCTTGTATTAACTACAACTTCTTCCTCTTGTTCAAATGCTTCCAACAAGAATTTCAGCCATCCATTGATTACTTGATTCTCTTCAAGCACTCCTTCAGTATGTTGAATCTCTGTGTCAACAAAACTCTTCTCTTCCTTTGTCTTGACAATATTTAGTAATCACCCTTCAATTCCTTGACCACTTCTATCAGTCAATTAAGTCTTTCTTAGTCCCAAGACTGCTTCTTCTTCCACCTGAGACATAGTAGCCTCATCTTCATCGTTATGATCTTCTCCTTCCTTGTCACTGAATAAAATTCTTTGTGACACTATATCATCCATCTCTGTCAGAATAGAATTCTGATCCTCTGTTCTTATGACAATCCCAAAGGTCTATCCATCACTCTTACCTTGGATTTCTAAGTAAACCAAATATTCTTTGTCACTAAGCCAGTCCTCCTATGACAATGCTTCCTCTCCCTTCATCAGAATATCATTCTGATTTTCTACTACTGTGATAGCTCTAGAGGTCCGTCTCACAATATTCTCTTGTCCATTCACACAAGCCAACTATCCCTTTTCCTCAACAACAACATATTCTTTCATACAAGATATGATTGTCTCATCTCACTCAATAAGGTTGTTGTATTCATTAATTAAGGACTCTGTAGACTCCTTCTGCTGCAATAACTCATCTCTTCTTTTTTCATTGCTTGGAAACACTCCCATCTCCATCTAGACTAACTGGGTCTTTCACACTTTCATCTTTGCCTATGTACCCATCAAGGTACTTCATATCTATATCAAAACTATTAAAACATAGCTTATTTACCTAAGGTTTCCTTTCACAATTAAACTCAGATTTCTCTAATAAGTTCTCCAGCAATAACATCTCCCTGTCAGCTTCTCCATGCACAGTTCCATTCACAATTAAAATCAGATATCTCTAGCAGGTTCTCCAGCAACAAAATCTCCCTGTCAGCTTCTCCCAGCACAATATCTTCATGATTAACATCTTCCTCATATTTATGCCTTTCCTGGAAACCTTTAGTTTTCTTTAGTTCTAGGACTAATCCCTCTTTATTCTGAGACATAGTTGTATCACTTTCATCTTCACTTCTATCTCCTGCGCTGTCACAAGCCCAATCTCTCTGTGACACTGCTTCTTCATCTTCTATCAGAATAAAATTTTGATCCTTCATTACTGTGACATTTCTAGATGTCTGTCCAACCATCTTTTCTTGACCATGCAGAAAGGTCAACTCCTCTTTATCTTCATTAATATTGGGTTCCATCCTAGGAATCATAACTACTTCATCTTCATTGGTGTTTACTTTCATCACTTGACAAGGAATTTTCAATTTCCTTCTGTTGTAACACTTCATCTTTGTCTTTTCCTGCAAGACACTTTTCTTCTTCACTCAAGACAACTCCAAGAAATGGATTTCCTTCTGCACAACCTGTAAACACATTCAAATTGGCAGCATTAAACTCACAAGATCCAATCGTCTTATTTGATGACTCAATCATGAAACCTTCATGTTGTCCCAATTCTGCTACAGGACTTGGTAAATCCTCAATACCCTTCTTCTCAGACTCCTCAAGAATAACATATGAATGCTTGACATCATCTTTTTCCTCTTTCTATTCTTGGTCATCATCATATGCCAAGTATTCCTTTCTTTCAACTTTCATAGTATGTTATACGCATCACCTTCTTCTCTGTGTGTAAGTGTATTTGCATGAGACTCAATCGTCTCATCTTTTTCCAAAACAGAACTCAGATTCTATCATCTTCCTTCATCTTCTATGAGAATATTAGTAGATTGTCCTTCTTCATTCTTTGAACCTACAAATGCACACAACATATTAGATTCAAAACATTGAGACCCCTTGGCCTCTCTTGAAGCCTCAGTCTTCTAGACTTCTCTCAGACACTCTCTTTCCTTGAGTATCTATTCTTCATACTAAGTATTCATCAGTTTCTCTCTTCTCATATGTAGCTTATGACACTTCATCTTTCTTTTCACAAGAAAACCACATATCATGTCTTCTTCCTCCTTCTCTAACAACTCCGTCAGTACTTTTAGACATATCTCTATCTCGGCCTTCTCTCTCTCATACTCTTCATCACTCAACTTCCTCCATATGCCATTTTCCTTGGCATCTTCTTACTTCATCTTGTGGTTTCCTTATGAACCTCTGCTATGACTCTCAATAGTAATTTTTCTTTAGTTTCTTTCACTCTCTATGAGTTGCACTAGCCTCTGTAGTAATAGTTCTCCCTGCTACACCTCACCTCACCAAACCTCCTCTGTGCTTGGTCTTTTGGCAAGTACTGGTCCTCTTTCTAGAACCCTTCTAAGAAAATATCTATGCTCCTTCTAGGATTTCTCTCACAACTCATATGCATGAGAACATAACTACCCTCTTGTACTTTAATCTTCACTTGAAATACTAGGTTCTGGCCATGCTTCTGTTTTCTCTCAAAAACCTTCACTAGTTTATTTCATCGCCACCCTCCAATGACTATGATATTCTCATTGAGATGCTTCACTTATGCTGCTACCCCTTTGCATGCATACACTCCTCCCAAAGTAGATATTTATGCCTATATCCTACTATTTTGGCTCCAAGCCTCTTCTTCTTTGGCATGCAAAACTCTTCCACTCACAAGTTCTCTTACAGACTTATTGGTTGTATTCTATATTCATAGAATACTATCTTGTACCCTGTGATCTTTCTTTTTTTCCTCAGAGTAAATTTACCCTCTTCCTTCACGCATCACTATGCTTCTCCTCATTTCCTTCATAAATTCTATGTTCACCTCTAATATACTTCTATCACAGCCTCTTACTTTGTCTACGCGTGTGTGTGTATGTTTCTGTGTGTAATGTATTTCCTTCTTTTCTTAGTATTAATATGCTTCTGCCATAGTAGTACTCGATTCATAGAATCACACTGTTGTCCCTCTTGTTAACCCAAAAATCCCCCACATATCTCTCAATGGCCTACACCACCTCACAACACTCATTTCACTCCATAAGACCTTCCATTTGACCCCCACACCTCCAAAAGAGCCCAAGGATGAAGAATAGAGCTAAAAACCCCAAAAAAGAGCCCAAAATAGACCCCTAGGAGCCAAAGGCCTCAAAAAGGGGCTAAAACCCTGAAAGGGGCTAAAGTTAGGGAGGAAGGGGCTAAAAGCCCTAACCAAGGGCTTAAAACCCTAAAATCCCTTGGAAAAACTATAAAAGGAGGGTGGGGGGTCACTCTCAAAACACTCCTCATTTGCATATTATTATGCTGCCTGTGGATGGTTTGAGACGTCTTGCTGTCAAACCACCCACTCTCCTGCTCCTCCATCTCCATTTATCCAAGCCATTGCTTCCCAACCAAGAGAGAGGTCCTCCCATGATCTAGGGCATGGTGGCCCATTTCCACCTAAGTGAGGTATAATATCTTTTTATTCTTGTTTTATTTGTTTTTACTTTCTAACTCTCATCTCCATTTGCATGTTTTTCATTAACATTATTTGCAAGTTGTCTCCATGGTAGTATAGGTTTATTTTGTAGGTTTGGAGGTAGAACCCTAACATACTATGTGCAGAGGGGTTCAACAATTCTCCATCATTTATTCTTCTTTGTTTTCTGCCATTAGATCTTAGATTTAGTTTATAGTAGCTGCCATTTACTCCATCTTGTTTAGATTAGCTTAGTTTCAATTCACAGCTATGTTATTACCATTTATCATTCTATTTTTTACTGTTTTCTAAGCGTAGAAACCTACCCTTGTGCCCTATAGGCACAAGGGAGCCATTTCTATGCCTATAGTGAGGAGAAATTCTCACTACAGCTTTGGCGACTCCCCTAGGTCGATCCCACAGGATCCCTGGGCAAAAAATTTCAATTTTTTAAGTTTTTTAGTTTTTACCCTAGTTTTTAGAAATCTGAGTTTAGATCTATTTAAATATACTTTATTTCCTATTTATGTCAGTGCCAAAGCCTCTGCTAGGCCAAGCCGAGTCATAATGACCCCAGTATTAGTTACTATCGGCCAGATCTAACCCTGCATCACCAAAACACCCCTTTCAAGAGAAGGTCACTCTTATCAGTTGAAAAGGTGAGACAAGGCACATTTAATCCCCAGACAGGCATGTCCAGGGTGCACTTAATCCTTAGACAGGTGAAACTTCATCCTAGGAGCTCAATTTGGGGTTTTTTTGGCATTTTGTGTGACCCCCTCACTCATTTCTAGAAAATATCACGGTCCCCTCACAAGATTTGGTTAGAAATGTGCGGCCTGTCACACAGAAGTTGTTTTTGAAGTTTAATTAGCAGAAATTTTCAGTTTTAGAGGATTGTTAGTGTGGCCCAACCGCCTCTGTCCTCCATTATAGGTCTCTTTTAATTCCAATTTTCATTTTCTTCAAATAAATCAATGAACAAATGTGTATATGCTAAACCAATCACTAAGGCTTGATAAAATGAATTAGCCTAACTAAAAGTAACTTAAAATTAACCATCTTGCTACCCCCTTCCTCCTCTACCCAGCCATCACCCTCTGGGGTATTCTGGGATACAACGAAAGGTAAGCTTATATAGATCTAGGCACTCCATGGTACTTTTCCTAAACCACTAAAACCGAGTGACCTGGAAGGTAGATGGGGTAGAGAAGGAGGGCTTCTCATGGTGCTAAGAGTCCTCCCTGTTGACCAACCTAGCACTTGGGAGGTGACCTAAGGATCTATGGATGGGCTTAGTCCCATTGTGTTGAGAGCCCAACACCTTCTCTTAGTTGAAGAAGAATACCACTGAGAGGTAGACACTTAGTTAGGACAACAATTCAGGGTTAATCACCATATTTGCTTACAAATTTCTATTTATGTTTGCATACAAATCCATGACATGAGATCTACCATGAATTCATAAACCATATTGCAAACCAAATACCAGAACAAACAAGCAAACCGACACACCATACCAAATAATTAACCCAACTCAGTTCATGACGCTGAGTAAGCCTTAAAAATTACCAAATTTACACTAAGTTCAATCAATTCTGCATTCTTTGAGGACATAAGTCCCTGATTGCTTCAACTATGGGAAGTACTTGGGATTTGCCTAGAAACTCATTGTGAGGAGTACCACAGGAACCCCAAAGTAGCTAGCTGCTGAGAGGAATTTCCAAGCGAAACGGGCAACGACCCTTTCCGATTCAGTTGAATCACCTGTGAGGAACATGCCAAGTGCTGTCTTATGGCAGTCTTGGTGGCTGAGAGACCACCTTTACCCAGTAGGAAGCCATTGAAACTAGGGTCCAAATTTCATACCCACCACTTTCATACACACAAGCAAACACAATTGATCCTCCATGATCTTCCTCATGCCTAAGAGGCGAACCACCACCATTTGGAACACTCAGTTGGCACCGTCATAGCTGTTCTCAAAAATATCCCACACCATCAGAGGGCCACATAGCCTTTGATTCTGATTCAAACACATATCAGTCTAAACTAGACCTCCACACCACACCATCTAGCCCCATGGCTAGTGTAAACCCATATCCATTTTTCGGTCTAACCTTAGCAAGTGGACCCATGTCCACATCACAACCTGTCACCCACAACATGGCAAGTAGTCCAAGCATAGTCATGCAGACTGTCATTAGCCAATTGCCACCACCAATATTGACCAGTCAAGCTAGTCCAGTGGTAACACATGGGGGTAGTGGCCCCTCCACACACATTGTCCCCCCTACCACACAGGGGGGCAACGCACCAATAACCCACATTGCACCTACCACCATACAGGGGGGAAATGCCCCCGCCACTCATACCATCCCACCCACAACACTTGGGGACATTGGACCATCTACCATGGTGCCACCACAAGCACCCCCAAGCATGCAGATGCATTATGCACCTACAAACCCTACCCCTATTGCAGCCCCATCCCACATCAACTTGGGGTCAAATATTCCCTTCATTGCTCATTTGAACCTGCCTGACTTGGCTAGATTAACAAATGATCCCATCCGCCACCAAGCTTTTTGGCCACCCATGCCAACTAAACTTCCATCAAACATCCCAAAGTTCGAAGGCAAAGCTGAGGAATGTCCCCAAAATCATATAATGACATTCCATCTTTGGTGCTCATCCGATAGCATTGTAGAAGACTCCATCAGGCTGAGGCTGTTCCAGCACACCCTTATGGGTGCCACGGCCAAATGGTACATTGAGCTGACACAAGCCAAGCACCCCAACTTCAACTCCCTAGCCTTCATGTTCCTACAGTATTTCCAACTCCCTGTCAGATATGACAAGGGGGTGGAGATCCTGCTATCCTGTCGCCAAAACACCGCCACTCACATCACTGATCATATCCATGAATGGTGGCAGTGCCGTAGCCTATGTAAGATCCAACTTGATGAGAGGATATTCTTGGATTGGTTCCTCAAGACTTTGCTCCCACCCATCGCAAAGGATGTCGCATCCAAACGTCCCCAATCTAAAGAAGAGGCCATGCTAAAGGCCCAACAATTTGACCTCATCTGTGCCCAGTCGAGATACTTGTATACTATCATCCCAGACACTCCTTGTTTGAGTACCTCCTACCGTGATGCACCGAGGGCATCCCATGCTATGGATGGCATCATAGGGTTAGTCTCTCAACAACCATAGCCTCGACTGATACCACTGGCCGTGGCACCACAACCAAGAAACACTACTAATGTTGCTTACCAAAACCAAGCTTTGGACTATGCTAGAATGATGTCTCAGTTCGGAGCAACAACTTCTTATGCACAACCTACACCACCGCAGCAGGCTCAGGCCATGGCTTGGCCAACACAACAGTATGTGGGGAAAATTCCCACATTCATGGCACCACCACCCCCACAAATATACTATGCACCACCAATGTAACAAGTTCAAGCCCTTGCCCCCGCTCCACCCGCTTTGTTGGGACAAGTGTTCGCACAACAAAACCGTCCCAACCAGTCTACCCCCAACAATAAACAAGGGCAAGCTAGAAACAACTGACCCCACAACCAAGGAAATAACCAACTGTAGGGAGATGGTCAACAACTAAACCCTCCCAATAATGCCGCGGCTAACTGACCATCCCAAAACCCCTCATGGCAAAATGCACCAAGACTCAATGCTCCGTTACACACAAACCAACCTTGTACACTCTGTGATGTCTATGGGCATTACACATTTGAGTGTCCCCTCATGGCTTGGGCTAAGAAGGCCATTCAAAATGAGGCCCAACAGGCTGCCAATACCCCTAATCAAGCCCAACCCAACCAGGCACCACAAGGACCTCCTCCCATGGTGCTTCAAAACCCACTACTAGTCCAAGGACTCATGGCAACCATTCCCCCTCCCAAGGCCAATCCTAATGCTCTGGGGGCACTGCCCATGGCCAAAACATGTGTTCACCACCTGATGACCATGACCACTGAAGTGGTCAAGTTATAGACTAGATGAAATCATTATGGTACCACTACCGAACCTGTTGACTCATCAGTAGCATCCATGTCTAAGACAACCAACCTACCTATAATCGTAATAATAATCATTATAATCGTAATAATAATCACTGTGCCATTTGTTTAGATAGCTAGATGATTGCATAGAAGGGATCTTTGATTTAAAAATCAAAATCAACTCTTTTCATGTTAGACGATGGGCAGGTTTGTTAGTACATTAATCCAATTTTTTTTCATTTTACTTATATCAATAATGACAGAAAAAGATGTAATGAATAAAAAAGTTAAATTTAAATTTAATAGATTGTTTTATTCTAACCATTTTTATAGTTTTTATTAAACAAATATATTAATAGATAAATTAAATTTGAAAAACCATAAATTCAACGTGAGGCTAGGTTGCAGTTTGCTTTGAAATTCCATTTGTTAAATAGTTAGAAACTAGTGATGACCCACTTTATTTGTTTTATTTGATATTGGAGCTTGGTTTCCACTCAGGCATGAGTAGTAAATAATTGATATTATTTGTGGTGTTTATTTAGTAAATAATTGTTATTATGTGTGGTGTTTATTTAAAAACATATATGTTATGGTTTTTTACTTGGTGTAAAAGTATTGAATTTTTTTTTCAATTTTTTTTTTGAGATACTACTATATGGTAGTTATCACTTTGTACTAATTTTGGGAGATATTAAGAATAATATTATGTTGAAATTGAATCTATATAATGGAAATTGATAACAATTCTTTTGAAATTAAATTGGATATTCAGAACTCATATTTTAAATAAGTTTTTGTTTCTAAAGAATTTTTTGAATAAGTTTTTATCTTCTTACAAGGATTGAGAGAAGTCATCAATTCCATTCATATAGGCACATATGAGATTAATATTCGAGGATATGAATATTGGATTCTTATTTTTTTGTTCATCTTGGGATATTTTGTTCTTCAATATTTTCAAGTGATTTCCTTAAACTTTATCAAATTAAATATAAAATTTAAACTCATCAAATATTTAAAGAATCCTGTAAGTAATAGAGTTGTGAAAATATTCCATTTCCCGTGCAAACCTCAGTGTGCCTCTCTACTTGAACATCACTGTTTTAGTTTAAAAAAACCCATATTTGGTTTGGAACCATATGTTCAATGTTAGGTTAGATTGTGGGGTCACCATTTTAGTTGGAATTTGAGTTGTTATATGGTTAAAAATGTGTAATTAAGTATTTTATTCAAATAATTTTCTTAATTTAGCTTGTATTCTTAGTATTGGATGGATCCTGGTTTAGATCTAATAATGTTGTTTTAGTGATTCATGTGTATAAAAATAATTATTCTTATTTTTAATATTTATGTTTATTTAATTATTATTATTTCTTTTGGTTACAAACTTTATTTTCATTTTTTAATATATAAATATTTTAGAATTTATTTTGTCATATTTTTTTACAATTTAATTGTTTAGACTACCTTCTCGTAGTACATTATTAAGTATTTTTATTCAAATTCAAAATAGCATACAGCTGCATAAAGAAATGTTATTTTTATTTTTATTTTTATTTTTTAATTTAATTGTATAAAGATGTTCTTTTACAGCATTGTATACAGAGAAAGTAATTTTGAATTTACAAATTTTACAATTTTTTTGGAGAAAGTAAAAGTATGAGAGGGCACCCCTGTCCTAAACTTCCAGGCTTTGCAGTGTTAGAATCAAAGGAATTATTATGACTCTGGAGATATTATTTTGAGCCATCGGTCCAAAGAACTCCAAACTGCTAAAGTCTACAGAGGTGTACATACACTACCGCCTCTGGAATTGAACCCATGACCTCCTAAGAGGAAACACATGCTCTTAACAATTAGGCCCACTCATTGTATCTCTTTGCATTATAGCTTTAGCCTGTAGCGTAGCTATAACATACATGTTTACGTGGAACCCTAGATGAGCAAGATTACATGCTCTAGGTTGCTTGTTATAATGGTGCTACAATTTAGTAACACTACTCTCAAATCACACGTGGATTGGCATAAATTCTTGGCTTTGAAATATGTTATTAATTGAATTTACAAAATATTAACAAATATGTTTCATTATATATTGTTTATTAAATTTTGTTACAATGGTTATTGAAATCATTTAAAATTTTGTTAGATTATAATGGTTTTTTTTATAATATATTTTAATGATATTTCGTATTATAGAGATATTTTATTGAATTTTGTTAAAGTGGTTATTGAAATAATTCAAAGTTTTGTTAGATTATAATAGTTAAAATTTTGTTAGATTATAATGGTTTTTTTTATAATATATTTTAATGATATTTTGTATTATAAAGATATTTTATTGAATTTTGTTAGAGTGGTTATTGAAATAATTCAATGTTTTGTTAGATTATAATAGTTATTTGTGTATTTTAATGTTGTTATTTTATTTTTATATTTTTTAAATGATTTTGTTTTAATTGTTAATGTTATTAATTTTTTAATATAAGATTTAATTAAAATAAAATTGTATAGGAGATTATTTTTAATGTATCTTTAGATAGGATAGTTTATTGAATTTTGTTATAGTGGTCATTGAAACAATTTAAAGTTTTGTTAGATTATAATTTTTTTTTTATAATATATTTTAATCATATTTTGTATTATAGAGAGATATTTTATTGAATTTTGTTAGAGTGGTTATTGAAATAATTTAAAGTTTTGTTAGATTATAATGGTTATTTGTGTATTTTAGTGTTATTATTTTGTTTTTATATTTTTTTAATATATATTTAGATTGTATATATTAGTATGTTGACCACAGGTTATTCATTCAAAGTCTTGTGTAGAATGTTTGTAAAGGACCATTTTAGAAAATTACGTGGAAACAATTTTCTAACTCAGTATCTTGACACATGTGCCTTTTGTTGTAACTAGGAACTGAGATGCCGTTGCGCTAGTAATAGGTGGAGGGAGGTAACTCCCATTGAATCCCTCCCAGTATGCCCCAAGTTGGGTGTTCGACCGTGTATACACAAGGTTTTTTAAGTTGTCTAACAAGGGACCCCCCTTTGTTAACACTCTATTCAAGCAAACTAGGAGCTAGTATCTCTTACCTTATTATAACACCCATACTTTATAACACTTCTCTCTCTCTCTCTCTCTCTCCCTCTCCCTCTCTCTCTCTCTCTCTCACACACACACACCTACTCCACTCCTTAATAATAAACCCACTCCTCTCTCTCTCTCTCTCTCTCTCTCTCTCTCTCTCATGCTAATACTAATCCTTACTAACCCCCTCTCACACTCTCACCATTTTTATCTTCCGCTACATTTGACCCCCCCTCTCTATCTCTCTCTCACTAATACTAACCCTTACTAACCCCCTCTCTCACACTCTCACCATTATTCTCCTTCCCCTATATTTGACCCTCTCTCTTTTTCTCTCTCGTGTAACCCTTAATAACCCCATCTCTCACTCTCTCTCTCCCCTCTTCCTCCACCTACACCTAACTCCGACCCCCCTCTCCCTCTCCGTCAACCACCTAACACCCCCCTCTGTCTCACACACTCTCACTACTCATACCCTCCCACTCTCTCTCACTAACCTCCCTCCTACTCTCCCCACCTAATAATTCTCTCCCTAACTCTCTCTCTCTCTCTCTCTCTCCCAACCCCCTAACACACCTCATTCTCTCTCTCACATACACCCCTACTCCTTCTTCCCTCTCTCTCATGCTCCATCTCCCCCTAATCCTTGCTAACCGCCTCTCTCACTCTCTCATAATGATTCTCCTCCCCTTACCTTTAACCTACCCCCCCCTCTCTCCCCCCACAAAACCCTTAGTAATCCTCTCTCTCGCTCTCTCTCTACCCTACTCCTCAACCTACACCTAAAACTCATCCATCTCTCTCCCCCAACCCCCTAACACTTTCCTCCCTCTCTCTCACTATACCTAATCCCCATCTCTCTCTCACTAAACCCACTCATACTCTCTCTAAGTTACTCTCTCTCTTTCCTACACCCCCTCACATAAACCTCTCTCTCTCCCCTAAATCCCCTCCCCTTTTCACCCACCATTCTCCCTCTCCCCTAATCCCCTAAAACAACCCATTCCCTCTCTCTCCATTAACCCTTACTAACCATCTCTCTCACTCTCTCTCTCTACCCTATTCTTCAACCTACACCTAACCCCCACTCCTTTTTTAGTCCCTCAACCACTAACACTCCTCTTTCTCACACACACACGTATTGCTCCTAACCTCCCACTTTGTCTAACTACCCCCTTGTTACTCTCCCTACCTACTAATTCCCTCTCTCTCACTCTCTCTCTCCTCCAACCCTCTAAATACCCTAATAATCCCTAAACACCTACCCCATCACCCCACACTAGTACATTTCGATCCAAAATCCAACGGTTTTTTCCGATGGCACGTGGATTTTTTCTTTTAACCGTGCCAAAAATCAGAAAGATTAATTTTTTTTTTGAAATGGTGGGCATACGTGTCTCTTAAGTGACGGCAATTCTCCTAAGTGTCGCTTAAGCGACGGCGCTAAAATTTCTATCATCCTAAGTGTCGCTTAAGCGACGACTCTATAATCAATTCATTGTTGTCAATTTATCATAATAAGGTTCCAAATTTTATTATTGTTGTGGAGGCCTTATGTAATGTACTTAACTCCAGGATTACAAAGAAAAATAATAGAATGTGATAAAATACCAATGCTTGGCAAAAAAAATACAAGAGATAAATATATAAAACGTATAAAATAATCCTTTTATTAGTGATATCCAAAAGAGAGAGAAATGTTAACTTGCATCTTTAAGGGCCAATCTACTATGAGTATAACTCCAAATATGATAAAAATCATTAGTCCCATTACACAATGTTCTACTTTAAATATAGTGTATGAATAGAAAATCCCCTAACTAATCGTGGTCCCATTGTTAAAGAGGGTCTTGACTACCTAACGTGTCCTATTTATAAAGAGGACCTTTTCCATTAACTATAAACTAACTATCTAATAGGAATTATTCAAATAATATGGCCTTGTATGTCAATAAATTACTCCTAAGTATTCATTTGGAACTTCTATAATCAATTGATTTGTCCTAATAGGAGGTTGTATGGTAGTATATTCATTTCTTCTATCTAAGTTTAAAATCCAAGGTTTAAATTTCCTTCTAATTGATTTGGATTTATTTGTACAATAGCTTGAGTATTTCTATTCAAATTATTTCCATCACTCACAATTCTTTATAGTTTATTTGGCAAACCTATTAGTATTTTAGTAATTTATTCTATATTATCCTCCCAATTTTCTTTATTCTTGTTTTTATTTGAGGGTTCAACCTCATATTTACACTTAATTTTCTCAAATTCTTGCTTATTAAGCCTAATTTTACTAGCAACTATCATATTAGCTTCTACATGTAAAAATGACAATGTAGGATAATGCAGGATAATGTTTGAGATGGAGTTCAAATTAGTGGATCAAGGTGAGAATTCAAATGAGTTCAAAGAATATCATAAGATCTTTAAGGATTATTTAAATCTTCAAATATTTATTGATTTTCACTTGAAGCATAGGTTAAAGGTTAGTTTAGCAGTGGAATATATCTTCCTTCAGATAAGCGTATAATCCTACAATGAATTATTGAATGAGGTTAGCACACACAATACTTGATATACTTAACTCTAGCGAGCTCCTAAATCCCACACCCAAGACTTTTAGATACTTCATGAATCAAACACAACCATCACTAAAATACGTATTCTAACCCATTGCAATTTTTATTAGCTTCACTAGAGTGATTGTAGCTATTAATATGCTTAATATAGTTTATCATCGCTTAAAAGCACTCTACCCACCAAGCGTTGTCATACCTTGGATCCAAATATATGGTGGAAATCGATTACGGCATGAGTTTATGTTTTAAACCAAAAATAGAAAATCTATTTGGGATTTTTGTTGTGGAAAAGAGGCAAGTCGAGGGTTTCTCTACATCAACCACTACTGCTGCAACTTCTGTGCGCTTCCCATTATTTGGTGGTTCTATCTCCGAGACAAATGGTATGAATTCAGTTCCATTTTTGTTTTCTAGAAAGAGAAGTGCTGCATCTGCTATTGCAAAGACGAATTCCAAATTGAGAAACCCTAAAACAATTCCACAGGTTGAACCATCATCTGTTATAGGTGAATACCATTCATTTAAAAGCTCTTCTAGTGGTGCAAATTTCACAGTAAAATCCCAAAATGAACTAAAAACCAGTGCTGTCTCTCCTTCCCCATCACGAGAAGCTCTGGGTGCAGCAGAGAAGTGCTATATGTGAGATTTAGAATGGGAATGGGAGGGGTTTCTGCCCTTTGTCTGCAGAGGAGTGGTCAATAGGTAATTCTTCATCATGTGAACAATAGGAGAGGGCCGAAGAGGATAAGGCCATAGGGGACAGAGCTCGCAGAGGAGAGGGCGGCAAAGGAGGGTTTGTAGAGGTCACACTGAGGCTGACAGAATGCCCCAAATGGATCCGTTCTCAGGAATTCCACCATATCAGTTGCACTTGTAAGTAGATGCTCTTTAATAGATAAGTTAACCTCCTTGCTTGAGTTCATTTCTTTTACCAGGCTTTCCATGTTCTTCAGCAAAAATAGATCACTATACATACATCTCTCTTCTATAGAGGGAATTAAATTATTGAACAGGATTCTACATTTATCATGTATACCCTCAAATAGCCTGTCAAACTTTATGGTCATTATGACCTCAAGCAAACTATTGAAAACTTCTGCATCAACCTCAATTCCCCCTGTGTAAACCGACATAGTAAGTGAAGCAGCAATAAAAGGAACACAATAGCTAAAGGAAAGTTATCAAGTAAGCCTAGATCACTGAACTTGCAGAAGAGGATTCTGTACAGCATATGGCCTCTGTAAGTGTTGCATATGCAACAGCAGCAAATACAGGCCGTGGTAACATTATTGGAGTAGACAAACTTTCTGAAGAAATGAATGAGATGAAGATTAAAGATGACAAGGAGATGGAAGCTACTGTAGTGGATGGAAATGGTACAGAAACAGGCCATATTATAGTCACCACCATTGGTGGCAAGAATGGCCAACCTAAGCAAACCATAAGCTACATGGCAGAACATGTGGTGGGAACTGGATCATTTGGAATTGTATTTCAAGTTAAATGCTTAGAGACAGGGGAGACTACAGCAATTAAAAAGGTTCTGTAGGACAAATGATATAAGAACCATGAACTACAAACAATACGCCTTCTGGATCATCCAAATATTTTCTCTCTAAAGCATTGTTTTTTTTCAACCACTGATAAGGATGAGCTCTATCTCAATCTGGTGTTGGAGTATGTACCAGAGAGTTTATCGTGTAGCAAAGCACTACAGTAGGATGAATCAACGGATGCCTCTGCTTTATGTAAAATTATATACTTATCAGATCTGTAGGGCCCTGGCCTATATCCATGGTGGTATTGGAGTATTTCATAGGGACATAAAACCACAGAATCTTCTGGTCAATCCTCACACTCATCAGCTTAAGCTCTGTGACTTTGGAAGTGCAACCCTGGTGAGAATACCCAGATTTCATTTTGGTTTTTGCAATTGAGAGTGTTTTATAACACACCTAATTTGTGCTTGGTCATAAGAATCTTCATTGTTTAGTAATAATATGGAATAGGAGTTAGATCAGGTATACATGCTGTTAACTTGTGTAACATCAATATGCTATTAACCCCACATTAAGAATTGAAGGAATGGTATTCAAAGTTAGTAAAATACTAGTTTTCGTTCTTGTTTCCAGCGCTGTTTCAATGTTCCTGTAGCAGCCTCCTATTGAAAGTCCAAAGATCACAAGGAAGACCCTTACGGTCAAAGATTCCTGTAGCAATTGCCAACAATTAGACCAGCATTCATCTCCCAGTAATCTATGCAGAGAAGTATTCAACCCTTTGAAGAAATCTGCACATGATTTATCGTCATAGTCTTCATTGTGTGCCAGGGGGTTCTACGCCTTGGAGGGTTTCTTTTCCTTTCTTTTCTTCAGCGTTCAGCTCTGGAAGATCATTCCATACTTTTTCATGCTAATTGATAAGAGCATTCAGCCTTCTTTGGACATAATTAGTGAGTCATACTACTCTAGGCTTGTACTAGCTGTTTTGAGGTGGGCCAATTTCATTTGGAGGCTTATTTCAGCCATTTTTGCACAGGTCTTGTTCCTTTTTTTGAGGATGATCACTTGGGATAGATGCATGGAGGTTTAAACTTTATACCCTAAATGCATGGCATTTGGAGGCTGATTGCTGGATATCTTGTTGCTGTTTTCCTTTTTACAGCCCACACATGAGGCAAAGTTACACTCATTTGTTGGAGCGTTCATCCTATGGGAGCTAGTTGGCACACACTCCATGGAAGCATCCTATTATTGGATGTGTTTCATGAAGGGTTCCACTTTGTTAGAGGGTCTTTTCAGAATTTTCCCATCGCTTGAGAAGGGGCCACCCCATTTTGGAACTTCCTTGCTTGCACGTGTCAATGTCTTAGAGAGTTCATTGCCATGTTTTTTGGTTTCTTGCACATGGAACTAAGGTTATATGAGGTAGGAACTTTGTGGACAGTTGCTCGTGTTTGTTGGAGTGGTTATGGAGGCCTACCTTGAAGATCCCTTTCATTGTGAGAGAATCTTTGCATGGTTATATGCCTAGTTTTATGGCAAGCATTCACCATTGAAGAGCCCTTTCATGGTTATATTATGCAGAGGTAGAGGAATCAGAGTCAAGAAGTGATTTTCTAATATGGAGAAGGAAGGAAGCTCACATATGCTGGGAAAAACACTTGAAAATTTCTACAGATGCATGATCAAGATATTGTGTATTTATAGTAATGCTATCCCTTCAATTTTGCACTATCTCATGTCATCCCTTTACCATCATAGTGCATTATTACTGTCAAATTGTAGGTTGGTTTGTATCTCCGTAATTCAGTATTGTTTTGTTGTATTTATATCAGACTATTCCTTTATTTTTGTCTCAGTCAAAGGATTTGATATTTTTCCGATTTTGAACTATTCCTTTATTTTTGTCTCAGTCAAAGGATTTGATTGTTTCCTATTATGAATTTATGATATTATCTAGCTCACTGCTATGATGTACACTTATAAACAATCCTGCATTCTCAATTTTACATATTGCTTTTCAACTAGTGTCCTATTTTTCTAAGGCATGATTTAGGTTTAGTACTGTTTCTGAACATCATTCTATCAGCCATGCCAAATTCCATTCATCCAGGCTTTGGTTGGGTGACATTTCACTCCTAACAAGTTTCACATGTATCATGACAAGTGATTTCTGCTCCTATTAGAAGCTCAGTTATTAATTTTGAACCCATAAACTTCATCAAACCTGTAAGCAGCAAAAAAGGAGATTAATCTTCTCCCATAAATAACAGAAAGAGAATTGAAAACATATAATCTTTTATAAATAAAACAAAACAAAAACAGATAACCTGTCCACTGACCTGTCCTTGGCCCACTCAACCAAAGGATCATCCATTTTATTAACCACAACAAATAATTTACTAATTCCTAATGTTTTGTCCAGCATAGCATGCTCTCTTGTCTGCCCACCTCTTTCAAATCCAGTCTCAAACTTCCTCAATGATGGAATATTAATAGAATCAATAAAAATAGCAGATACAATGAACCAGAATAAAACACATCTTTCCATTCAAGATTTATGTTTGCAGAGGCCATTCAAGGTTTATGTTTGCAGTTGCTATTAGCTTCAACTTAAGCAGGCAGATAACAAACACATCAGTGGATAGAGCCTTATGAATACCCTGTCTATATAAGGTCATTAGCTGCTATGTTTTTCTAGAGGTCACATGCTCTGTGTAAGAATCAAATCAGTAACAGGAATGTTTTCCTGAGATGGTGGATACTTGAACAATGGGTGAAAGGTTTTAGAAGAGGTGATGAAATGAATGTATGTATAGCATCATTGATTAAATTATTAGAGCCAAAGCAAGAGAAATTTCTGTATGTCATTCAACGTGGCAATTTCTGTATGTTTAAAAGATTTTCCATCTTGTAGACTAACCTACCCTGAACATGATAGTTATTCTTACCAAAAAAAAAACAATTAGTGTGGCTTGAATGAGACCTGAACTTATTAAGTGGATCAGCTGTCAAAATAATAAGCCTCACGTGACAGTTTGTTGAAAGTAATGGATCACATAACTAGTAATGGACATCCTTAAATCAGCTAGAAGGACCTCTGCTCATACATCCAATTTATATATATATATATATTCTCTATTAGTAGGTACACCTGTTAATAACATCTACAGCAAGAAGGAATACTTTTTGGGTGTCTTGGACTAGGTGTACAACTCAGATATGCACTTGGGTGTTTCCAGGCATGTGTTTATGTTCTCATAAATCATTTTCTTAGTTATAAATGCTTGCTGGTTATGTCATCTTCAGTTTACTCTTGTGATTGTAATATCATTATCAGATTTGCACATATGCCAATTTATGTATTTGATTGCAAAATCAAATGAAACCTCAAGAAACAAGTACATTGAGCCTTTAAAATGAAGAGCAAATCAGATCTACCTTGGAAAAACACAACAGCAGTAAGTTGGAATCTTACAAAAAGACTTTCCATCTCATCCCAAGTCAAACTTGGGCTTGACCCAGTTGACTTGGTTAAGCCATGAATAAGTGTGGGATGAGATTCCTTCCATTCACTGGTGTCTCCAGGAGTCTGCACTATTTAACTGACCTAATATTGGAAATTTGCTGATGATGCTTGTTGTCATGGGAGCTTATTAGAGCCTGGAAGTAAAAGATGATGAGCATGAAGCTAGCAATGTGGGGCGATTGGCCTCTAAATTTGGATCAAATTAAATTCAAGACTTGCATGGTGATTAACTAAATTCATTACAAGATTCTGACTGAGTATTGATATCTGTCTGAGCTTAACTTTTTAATATTTAGATAATGAATTTCATAGTTTCTTATGCTAAATGTTTTGGCATGTATTCCATACTTGAGTTTTTTTATGGAAAACACTTTAGGGATGCAGTATGAAGGGTATCTAACTTGTATATCAGGATGGTGGTCACTAAATTGCAATCAATTGGATATGAGGATTATCATTGTGTCATGATTTTATTTCCTTGGTTAGGGTATATGCCAATACTTCTGTCATTCCATATACTGCTTATTCAGTGGATAGAGTAAATCTCAAATGCTTCTTTTTAGTACATATTAAGTTGCTCATATGTTTTATTTCTGTAAACAAGGCTAGAATTGGTAAATTGAATGAAGGTTGGTTTTATTGGTTTATCATGTTATTGAAGAAATCCTACTTGCTAATAGTCAAATCTTGAATTCTGGTGGGTATTGTGATTTGTTCTTTATGAAAGACATCTTAAAGAAATCACAAATGTTGGTGATTGGTCATTCTTAGTCCAGACCAATTGCTAATACCTTTTATTATGATCTATAGGGTTTGAGTCTAGCAAAGCAGCAGCAGAGTGATAGGGACACCACACATTGAAATGAAATCGAACAAAATAAGAGTAACAGATCTAGAGAAGTCCCCGATGATGGGGTGGAACAAGTTGTTGGTAAAAGTGGTCATGAGAACTGTCCAGTTTGTCATGAAAAACTGGATACTAAACTAATGGTGTTTCCATGTGGACATCTTTTATGCTGCAATTGTAAGTCTCTTGAACCTTTGTCTATTGACCGTTGTGAAATTGGAAATCAGATATGGAATTTTTATTGCTACCTTTGTAACTAGGTAGAATCTTACCTATTTTTTCATAGGACTAATATAACCATATTGATGAGTTCATGTCTGTCGGCCTGATCGATTATTTTTTATTGCAGGCATGGTTTCTCTAGTTGAGATGCCATCTCCTTTTCCTTCAATATCACATCGTAAGCGTATTATGTGCCCTACATGTAGACACTATACAGATTTTGGAAACATTGCCTATGTGGATGATGGCCATGGTGAGAAATCTTATGGAGAAACAATTAGTAAATTCCAAGATGGTGAACGATCTGAGTTATCGATCATGGTACAAGGTTCATTTGGAACAAAAGTATGTTGGAAACCAAGCTAATTCCTATTTATTGGTCAGAATGATTCTAGCTTGGTTAGAATAAGAACAATAATATCCAATTTATAATGTTCATTTATTTCTTTTTATCTCTGTTGGATGTTATTGACATTTTGCTCGTTACTGAGTATATTGCAATGAGATTTTTGCCTTTTACTTATCAAGTGAGCTTTGTTTTATGTCAATGTCAAGTAAACTTCTGTCTTGGATGTTTTCTACTATCTAATTTTGTGCACTTGAGCTTTCATCTTCTGAGATCATCCTCTATATTTTTTGATAATGATATGAATCTATTTTTCTGTATGTTACAGCTTAGCATGGGGAGTTTCTATTGATGGTATACCTCTCAATTTTGAGGCTGGTGAAATAGATTTTGGAGAACCTGGTACAAATGGCCAGCATAGCTTTTACCAGTTAATTCATCAGGTATAATTATTGCTCTTATGTATCTCTGCCCCAAACTAAATATTACAAATAACTTACTATTATGAATTCCTAAAGAAGAAATCGGGTGGAAATATCTCTCTTTTTATGTATCTCTGCCCCAAACTCAATATTACAAACACCTTATTGTTATGAATTCCGTATTTGTCAATCTGGATTTAAGCAGGCACAGTCGATACATTTAATCTAAATAGCCAATATGTTCGATATACACAGACCTATATAACATTGATATACACCAACATGTGCAACGATGCTTCTAATATAACCAATATGTGCCAATATGTTCAATCCATTAAATATACAATAGGCAAT